>JAJEJO010002522.1:145864-170351 GCA_020662805.1 Glaucomys volans
CAAAAGAAACAATTCGAAAAATTGATGAAACAAAAAGTTGGTTCTTTGAAAAAATAAACAAAATTGACAAACCCTTAGCCACGCTAACAAAGAGAAGGAGAGAGAAACTCCAAATTACTAAAATCCGTGATGGAAATGGAAATATTACAACAGACACAACTGAAATACAAAACATAATAAGAAGCTACTTTGAAAATTTATACTCCAACAAAATAGAAAACCTGGAAGACATCAACAGGTTCCTAGAGGCATATGAGCCACCCAAACTGAATCTGGAGGACATTCACAACTTAAATAGATCAATTTCAAGCAATGAAATAGAGGAAGTCATCAAAAGCCTACCAACAAAGAAAAGTCCGGGACCAGATGGATTCACAGCCGAGTTCTACAAGACCTTCAAAGAGGAGCTTATTCCAATACTCCTCAAAGTATTTCATGAAATAGAGGAGGAGGGAACCCTTCCAAACTCATTCTATGAAGCTAATATCACCCTGATACCAAAACCAGAGAAGGACACATCAAGGAAAGAAAATTTCAGACCCATATCTCTAATGAACATAGATGCAAAAATTCTTAACAAAATTTTAGCGAATCGCATACAAAAGCATATTAAAAAGATAGTGCACCATGATCAAGTGGGTTTCATCCCAGGGATGCAAGGTTGGTTCAACATCCGGAAATCAATCAATGTAATTCACCACATCAACAGACTTAAGGTCAAGAACCACATGATTATTTCAATAGATGCAGAGAAAGCATTTGATAAAATACAGCACCCCTTCATGCTCAAAACACTAGAAAAAATAGGGATAGTGGGGACATTCCTTAACATTGTAAAGGCCATTTATGCCAAGCCCACAGCTAACATCATTCTAAATGGAGAAAAATTGAAAGCATTCCCCCTGAGAACTGGAACAAGGCAGGGATGCCCTCTTTCGCCACTACTATTCACCATTGTTCTTGAAACTCTAGCCAGAGCAATTAGACAGACCAAAGAAATTAGAGGAATAGGAATAGGAAAAGAAGAGATCAAACTATCCCTATTTGCTGATGACATGATTCTCTATCTAGAAGATCCTAAGAATTCCACCAGAAAACTACTGGAACTCATTAATGAATTTAGCAATGTAGCAGGATATAAAATTAATGCTCATAAATCTAATGCATTTTTATTTGTAAGTGATTCATCCTCTGAGAGAGAAATTAGGAAAACTACCCCATTCACACTAACCTCAAAAAAATAAAATACTGGGGAATCAATCTAACAAAAGATGTGAAAGAGCTCTACAATGAGAACTATAGAACACTAAAGAAAGAAGTTAAAGAAAATCTGAGAGGATGGAAAGATCTCCCATGTTCTTGGATAGGCAGAATTAATATTGTCAAAATGGCCATACTTCCAAAGGTGCTATTCAAATTCAATGCAAGTCCAGTTAAAATCCCAATGACGGACCTTATAGAAATAGAGCAAGCAATCATGAAATTCATTTGGAGGAATAAGAGACCCAGAATAGCTAAAGCAATCCTTAGCAAGAAGAGTGAAGCAGGGGGTATCACAATACCAGACCTTCAACTACACTACAGAGCAATAGTACGAAAACAGCTTGGTATTGGCACCAAAATAGACAGGTAGATCAATGGTACAGAATAGAGGACACAGAGACAAACCCACATAAATACAGGTATCTCATACTTGACAAAGGAGTCAAAAACATACAGTGGAGAAAAGACAGCCTCTTCAACAAATGGTGCTGGGAAAATTGGAAATCCATATGCAGCAAAATGAACCTAAATCCATATCTCTTACCCTGTCCAAAACTCAACTCAAAGTGGATCAAGGACCTAGAAATTAGACCAGAGACTCTGCACCTAATGGAAGAAAAAATAGGTCCAAATCTTCATCACGTTGACCTAGGACCAGATTTCCTTAACATGACTCCCATCGCGCAAGAAATAAAAGCAGAAATCAATGACTGGGATAGAGTCAAACTAAAAAGCTTTTTCTCAGCAAAGGAAACAATCAGTAATGTGAAGAGAGAGCCTTCAGAGTGGGAGAAAATCTTTGCCACACACACTTCAGATAGAGCACTATCTCCAGAATCTACAAAGTACTCAAAAATCTTTACACCAAGAACACTAATAACCCAATCAATAAATGGGCCAAGGAAATGAACAGACACTTTACAGAGGAAGATCTACAAGCAATCAACAGATTTATGAAAAAATGTTCAACATCACTCATTATAAGAGAAATGCAAATGAAAATCACCTTAAGATTTCATCTTACCCCAATTAGAATATCTTTTATTAAGAATACAGGCAACAACAGGTGTTGGCGAGGATGTGGGGAAAAGGGCACACTCATCCATTGCTGGTGGGAGTGCAAGATGGTGCAGCCACTCTGGAGAGCAGTGTGGAGATTCCTTGGAAAACTTGGATTGGATCCACCATTTGACCCAGCTATCCCACTCCTTGGCCTATACCCAAAGGACTTAAAATCAGATTGCCTCAGTGATGCAGCCACATCAATGTTCATAGCTGCTCAATTCACAATAGCTAGATTGTGGAACCAACCTATATGCCCTTCAATAGATGAATGGCTAAAGAAACTTTGGTATATATACACAATGGAATATTACTCAGCCATAAAGCAGAATAAATTATGGCATTTGTAGGTAAATGGTTGATATTGGAGACTGTCATGCTAAGTGAGATCTGCCAATCCCAAAAATCCAAAGGTCGAATGGTCTTTCTGATAAACGAATGATGATGCCTAATGTGGCGGGTGGGAGGTTGGCAAGAATGGAGGAAGGATAGATAACATAGAGGGAAGGGAGGGGTGAGGTCGGTGGTGGGGGGGTAAGAATAATAACAGAATGTGTGACAGATACCATTGCCCTGTGTACATGTATGAACGCACAGATGGTGTGATTCTACTTTGTGTACAACCAGAGAAACAATAGCTGTACTCCATTTGTGCTCAATGAATCAATAAGCAAATAAAAAGAAAGGAAAAAAAAACCCTGCTAAATTTGAGGTTGGGGCCTCTTAGCGTCACCGGTTGCTGAGTTCGTGGAGGTCCAAGCTCGAGCTTGCTAATAAATGACTGTTTGTTGCTTGCATTGATCAAGGTCTCTGGTGGTGTTCTTGGGGGTCCCGAGCTGTGGGGTACAACACTTGTTACATCAGTAGAAATTTATCTCCTTCGGAGAAGCTTTTGAGATTTCAGCCTTTTAGAAACTGTGTGTGGTCCCACTCAGAGCACCGCCAGGTTTATCCAGGGGCTCTGGTTACAACTCCCAGTACCCTGAGGTTCACTTCTGTTGATGAGCTCAGCTCTCTGGGACATCAACACTGCACATGGTGGACTTTATGCTCAGACTGTGTGAATGCTAAGAGGGCTTTTTTCACATTGCATATAACTGGAATGTACATTCATACTCTGGGACATTTTATTTGCACAGTTAAAACATTACAATTGAAACTTAGCATGAGTAACTTTCCTTTTTAAGGTTCAAGTGTTAATTTGGAGGCAATGTTATTTAGTTGTGTCCTATGTGTAGAGCTGGCCTCTCCACATCCTTCCATGTTGAACTGCCACTAGAAGGCAGGACCACTTGGTCACTCGATCACTTTCTCAGGTTCTCAGTCAAAGGCCCAGGACTTCACATAAATCTTCCAGACTAAAAGTGGTCACTGGTGTCTTTAATTTCCAAATTCAAAATAACTCTAGAAAGTTCTTGAAATAAATGAAAATTATGTTGAATGACAAGATACAAGTGTCCCTGTCCCTGGAAATCCTACTCATTTTCCCTCTTCTAGGGTTGGTTCCCTCAGTAAAAGGAATAATTCAGAAGTAAGTAATAATTCAGAAGTTCTCAGAATTTAAAGATAACACAAGTAGAAGCAGAAGCACCTCAGAGGAGAAAGAATTACTTAGTAATCATAGGGTAAGTGTATTGTATGTCAATTCTTAGAGGAAATTTATGAGTGACTTTATATTTTCCATTTCAAATATCTCCCTTATTTTCTCCCCTCTCTTCTTAAGCCTCTGAGTCAGAGCTTCTCTCTAACCACTTTTCAGCAAGCCTGAATTCATGGGACTTTGGGCATTTGTGGCCCAATTAGATGTGATGTCACTCCATTTAGAACAACAATGGAATATCATTTTGCTCCTCTACCTAGCTCTACCAAAATATTTGCTTTCTGACTCCAGAATTCTGACAGGCCTCACTGGGTTTGTCCAGGCTGTGTATTGTCCAGGATATATGAAAAGAAGGATAAGATGGTTCATCCCTCAAGAAGTCATGCATATTCAGACAGGAAATGTAGGGTCAATTTTGATTAATTCAAGAGTAAACTACTTTTCTGTGGCAAGCAGGCCAATAACTTCTGAAATCCTTTCTTTTTGGGTGATTTTTGATGGAGCTGGAAGGTCCTCACTTAAGGTTTCAACTTCCATGTTTACTTCTCTTGCCCAAGAATGGTCTTCTTTCTGGAATCTTGTTTGAACATGGAAATACTTTTCAGACATGTGGATTCCATAAGAATGTATGTATATGAGGAGATGTGTGTGTGTGTGTGTGTATGTTTGTGTGTGTGTGTTTGTCCACATGTGTACATAATCTGTGACTATTTTAATACCTATTTGTTTATCTATCTAGAGTGTAGGTTGTGGGAGCCAGTTCTTAAGAGTTCCTGTCATGATTTTCTCCCTCCTGGTATCCATACTATCGTGGGGTTTATTCTTCAATGAATTGGTTGACTTGTGATATTGTGGACAGAAATATGTGGGACTCCCGAAACTGAATCACAAAAGACACTGAGGTCTCTGCTTTGCCCCCACTTGGATCACTCTCTCTGAGGCTAGTCGTGTGCTGTGTCACAAGAAAACTCAAGCAGTCAATATGGTAGGGGAATGAGACTCTTGGCAATAACCAGTCTGGATGCTAGTCATGAGCGAGCTATGCCTGAAGTAGGTTATCTAGTAAGTTTTCATAGGGACAGTTGCTCCTAGCATTCTTAGATCCTGCCTTTTGGGAGATTCCAATGCAGAACCATCTGGAAATGCTGCTTCTGAATTCCTAATTCACAGGAACTGAGATAATAATATTGATTTGAACCACTAAGTTTCAGACACATTCATTAAACAGCAACAGATGATCTGTAAAGAGATACAGGACCTGAGAAATCATTATGGATGGATTCAAGAGGGAAATGTGAAGGGTTCTCATCCCTGGCCATCACCTGCACTTAGAGAAACAGAGCTGAAATTTGAATAGGAGAGAAATCTTATCAGTTAAGTGGTAGGTTCCCACCAGGTGTGCTGATGGGATGATGAAATGGTGATGAATATTGGCTCCCATAGGGTGGGTCATTTAGGGGTAGATTCTGTGTTGCGACTACCTGGATTCATGAACAAGCTGTGTGTGATCTACTTAATTATCCTTGTTATAGTTTTTTTTTGTTTGTTTTTGGGGTTTGTTTTGTTTTGTTTTGTTTTTCTTGTTACCATGTACTGAACCCAGGAGCACTTAACCACTGAGCCACATCCCCAGTCATTTTTTTATTTTATTGAAACACAGATCTCACTGAGCTACTTAGTGCCTCACTAAATTGTTAAAGCTGGCTTTCAATTTGCAATCCTTCTGCTTCAGCTTCCTGAGCCACTGGGATTGAAGGTGTGCACCACTGTGCCTGGCTTATTTAACCATTTTGAGCTGAGTTTCTCCATGTGTACAACAGGGATGATAGAAGTATCTTCCCAATAGGGTTATTGTGAGGATGAAGGGACTTAGTGCCTGGAAGTCCAGGCACCTGTCAAACTACCACCATGGTTGGCCCTGGTTATTCAAGTGCATCTTTCTCACCACTGCTCTTCTGAACTGAAGAAGAGGTGGAAGCAGGCCACTGCACAGCAGTCATATGTGGAGAACCAATTTTCAGAATGTCTCATTTGCTGGATTCCAGAGAATGCTTTCTGAGTTCTAGTTCTTCCCCAACCCTGCCCAATGATGCGGACCTACGGCATGGGTAGAAGTGGGTATTTCTGTGAACACACTTTCCTTTTTCCATTTCTGGACTGAGGTCCTGCCCTAACCATTGTGCCTTGCTAGAGGGAGGATCCTCTGGCATAATGGGATCCAGATCATGGGGAAGGGACTGTCACAACCTGTCAATACACCTCACCTTGTCAAGTTCCTACCACATTATCATTGCCACACTGTGTTCCAATCTTCTGACTCATGAACCTTTAGGGGACTAAACCCATCTAAAACAGCATTCCATTCCTGGCCCCCAGAATTAATGTCCATCTCAAACTGCAGTTTTCTCCATTCCTATAGTTCCAAGGTCTTAACTTGCTGCAGCATCACTCAAAATTCCAAGTCCAAAGTATCAAGGGATCCTTAAGGCAAACACTTTCCCACTGTACTTCTCAAAAATGAAATTCGTGTTAAACATTTCTAAGATACAATGATTGGGTGGGCACAGTGATAATATTTCTGGCTGAAAGAGGAGGAGGGACTACCACCCAAAGCAAGAATGAAACTCATCAGGAAAGACATTAATTTGTACAGCTACAAATATTGCATCCTTTGTACACTGGCAGGGGCTTGGCTCTATAGATGCAGACAACACACTTTCAATAGGTTTTCTATCACTAGCCACATGGTGATTATTTCAGTGACACTTAGCACATTGCCTGAAACTTGCCTATGTGGGTGTAGCGATCACCTGGTTGCACTGCTTTTCTGGAGTCTTGATTTCAGCTCCACTCTTACAGGTCCATTAGATATTGTTCTACTGGGAGCACTCTATAGTGTCTCCAACTCTCTGACAAATTTCTGCCTGAACTCCTAGAGTTCCCTTTAAAATGTCAGTGTAAACCTATCAGACCACATATATACTCTTAAATTTTGTACACCTGCAAATTCAGTACCAGGTGGGTGGCAGGATCTACCACTGGCAGCGTGAGTCCATGTGAACCATGCTGCATCTATGGAGTCTTCACTAGAAGGCAGGGAGATGAATTTCAAGGTGGCCCTGCACAGTGAGCCTTTTCAGAGCATATCTGGTTTGGTCACTGAAACAATTTTTCCCTGGGAGATCTCTGGGTGGGTGATGGGGAAAGCCACCTTGCAAATTTCTGAGATGTCCTGAGACCCTCTTTATAATTGGATCCTTCTTGTCCATACTTAAATCTTTAGCAAACAGTGACTTCTCTGCACCTGTACAAGTTTTCCCACTCTTTCCCTTAGCAGACTGAGAGTTTTCCAAATCTTCCTTAAAGCATTGTGTATGTGTGCAGCTGCTGAATTTGACAGGTCAAATCCAATAGGCAATAAAGATACTTTCTTGATATGTGTCAGCATTTATTTTAGTAATAATGTGAAATCAAAAGCAAAAGTGAAAGATGAGAGTGAAAGAGAAGAAAATATGGGGAAACACCAACACCTGAATTCATGTTTCTGGGGAATCCCTGGGCAGTTTCTCAGGGTCACAATTGAGATGTTCTGGGCAGTCTCACCTCTCCAGGCTAAGACTCCAAATTTTTATTCCTTAAATAAAAGAACAAAGAAAACTCCATTCTAACAACCCGCCTGGTGTGACTTAGCAATCCCCTCAATGACACTTCATACTTCCAAGGACTGGCCAGATAAATGAAGGGCAGGAGTGATAGCCCCGAGACAAGAGAATGACTAAGTTCTCTTGAATGAGCCAAACCCACCAAGAAGTCATGATTCTTTAGTGTTCCATCAAGGTTGTGCAAAAGTCACAGTGAACCCATGGATAGGGAAGTTTTTGAATATTTTTCTTAGCTTTCATTTATAAAGAAAAAAGGGTGACTTAGTTCTATGTTTTGATGGCTGGATGTCCCAGCAGTGTATTTTTGGGTCTTGTGAGAGTTCTTCTGTCTTCCATCACATCAGGTGTCATCATATTGGAAGCACTTGATAGAGGGAGAAACATGAAGAGACAGGATGCCTGGCCATGGGGATGGGCCAACAATAAGTTCTTACATAGCCAAACTTGTCATAAGTCTCACCTCCTGATAACAACAACACACTAGGGACCAAGTTTCTCACATATTCCCTGGGGATACAAACTACATCCAAACTTCAGCACTATAATTATTGATATATAGTAACCAAAAAAATATTTTTCTGGCTGAGACTCTCACTCTAGTAAATTCACATTACATTGTATAGCAAGTATTCATGGGGAGCAGTCACATTTCAAGACCTCAATCTTGAGGGCCTACTGCACCAGACAGTGCAGGACTCATTCCAACTTCAGAATGAGAGGAATCCTAAGGAGAGTTGAAAATTAACTGGGGACAGGACAGGCAGGGGCAGATGAGAAAAGCCCTGAAATTTCATTTCTAATGATTGTGACCAAGTGAATGAAGTAAGAGACTTGTTTGCAGATTTCCCGTATTGCAAATATTGTCACATGGGATTTATTTGCACAACTGAGCTTGGAGGTCACATCACTTTCTCTGGCATCTGATAGATTAAATTTTAATAATATCCCAAAGTGACCTGCTATGTGACATTGGGACAGTTCTTTGTTCCTCTGGGTCTTGGTTCCTCAAGTGGAACCTGAGGGTGGTAATCATATCTACTTCAAAGAAATATTTGAGGACTCAGTGTATTAAACATAAAAGGCATATAAAATGCTTCCTGTTCTATAGTTAATGTTGGCCATGGTGTGTTTTGTTCTACTGAGTTATTCCTGAAACTTCATTCCCTGGAGAGTGGTACTAGACTGACTTTCTACAAGAATGTGGTATGGACTGTGGGCACAGTTTTTCAGTCCTTGAATACCAGTAATATTTTATGTCCAATAGGCTGTCTTCCTAAAAGACAAAAAGGTGCTTAATCAAAAGAAACCAGCTGGGCATGCTGGTACACTCCTGTAATCCCAGTGGCCCAGGAGGCTGAGGCAGGAGAATCATGAGTTCACAGCCAGCCTCAGCAAGGGCAAGGCACTAAGCAACTCAGTGAGACCCTGTCTATAAACTAAAATACAAAATAGGGTGGGGGATGTGGCTCAGTGGCCAAGTAGTGCCCCTGAGTTCAATCCCCAGTTCAAAAAACAAAAATTAAAAAAATCCAGTCTTGGATTGTGGCTGTTTTAGAGCACCTGGTTAGCATGTGTGAGACACTGGGTTCAATACTCAGCACTGCATGCAAATAAATAAACAAAAGTTCATGAGCAACAAATAAAAATTTTAAAAAAGAAATCAGTAAATTCTTGCAGAGAGAACTTGAAGGCACCTGAGCAGCCCATTCATCTGGAGTGAAAAGAGGAGTTGTCCCTGAAGGAAATCTGTCTGTCCCAGGTATCCATCTCTTAGAAGGAATAGATTCTGTGAAAATAGACTGGAACCATCTATAGTATCTTGCATATGTTTCTTAGAATCCCCAGATTTGATTTATTCAAGCAGCATCTGTAATCTCCTACTTTGTGTCAAGTGCTTTTTCATGTTGATAATACAGTGGTAAAATAGATAAAAAGATCCTTGCATTAAGGGGGTCACATGCTAATGTTAAGACAGAGAAAACAGGTAGGAAAACAAATTCAATAACTACCCATTGCTTAATTGCCATGATGGAAATCCTGAAAGAGTAAGTAATAGGGAATCTAGTTACCTGGGAGCGTCAATGAAACCTCTCTGAGTACAAGGTATTTTAAGCTGAGATATTATGAATTATGCATCTGTCCCATGAGCACACAGGGAAAGAGCTTTCTAGAAAGCACAATTGGCAATGCAAAGGCCTGTATTTTTTGTCTGCTAACCACCCTGATGTTCCAGAGTTAAATCCATCTTGTCATGGTGTATCATCTTTTGGTCACTGCTTTTGGGTTTGATTTGCTATTTTGGTTAAAATTTTTGCACTGAAAATCATGACTGAGACAGGAAATGAATCTAAATTTCTTGTTCTGTTTTTTTTTTTGGTTTGTTTTGTGATTTGGATATAGTTGCTCTTTCCCTAGAATGAGTTGTGCATGGTGCCCTCTTTTTCACGTCTCTGAATTGATTGACACATTGGAATTTCTTGGCTTCACCGATGTAGTAGCAGCCTCTAGATGATTGCACATGGCCCTGTGTCTAGGGGTCATGACCATGTGCAACCCTTTCCATTGCTATATTCTGGTGGTCCCTAAATTCTTTACTTTTTGAAATACAGAAACCCATGTACATTGATTTTAATGTGAATCTTGGTTTGACTGTCACTCTGTGATCCTTCATAGGAACTCTAAACCGAAGTGAGACTCTCCCTACCAGCTGCCTGCAGAGATCGTGGAAGAGGCTGGTTGGTGGAGATGATGTCCTGGTTCACTCCTGAAGGAAGAAGAGGAATTCTTCAGATAGAAATAGTATTGGATCCACTTCAGGCTCAAGAACCATCTGTGTAGATGTAAAGAGACAGGGACATGTGACTTTGGGGCACCTTGGCAATTGGCAAAATGTATCAGCTTCTTAAACCATCACACACCTCTAGAGAAGTGCAAAGAAACCAGTCTTGGCCAGATGAAGATGGATCTTCTTCTATCATTCTGAGACATTTAAATTTTATCCCATGGGTTTGGAGAGCAATTGGAAGGATTTCAGCAAATAAGGAATGCTATCAGATCTACATTTTATGAGGTTCTTCCTGGAAACTAAGTATAGATTTCCCTGTATATCTCATTCTTGGGGTTAGAAAAAAACTGATTCAGAGGATACTGTCAGAATTATTGAAACCAGAGTTTTGAGATGACACTTGATTCCCCACTTCACCAATTTTCTTCTGGGTTCTTGTCTCGCAAATTTGAAGAATAAAATCCATGGACAAAAGTAGAAGGGAAGAGTAAATGGTATAGAATTTATTTAAGTGAGAAAAGATAGAACTCACACTCTGGAAGGGGGTAAGATAGCAGGAAACCCCATTTGGGTGTGCTAACTTAGGGGCTCATATGGTTTTGGGGTTATAAGCATCCATCAAAATCTAGGTTAAATGGCCATTGAAAAAATATCAAGGCTATTGGTTGTGTCATTTGGTCTGAGTTTTAATCCTTCCTATAATTCCCATCGGGGTTCACTCCCATCTTCCATTCCCCCTCCCCCTGTCTAGGAAAAAGATGTTGGCTGGAGTATTCCCACAGGTTAACCTCACTGTCTTTTACATTTACAATATGACTTGATGGTGCCTATTAATATTTCTACTGGTTAACCTCCTTGTGTAGTTTCTGCCATTGAATAAGACCTTATTCAGGGTCTATTGACTGACCATTATCTATCATTACTCATTACATGGGGAAGGGGCATGCACCCTAATGCTCATCCATTCCTTCAAATATTGCCTATTTCTTTCCACATGGTTCTCAGAAGTTGGTCAACACTCTGGTTTTGCTTTGACTTGCTGGTTTCATCACCAAGGTGCTCTCCCTTGCTCTCCTGGCACACTGAATAAATGTGGTTGGGAAATGTCAGAACTGTTTGCAATGCCTGTTTTCCTCCTGATACCAGGAGTTCAGGGAATATGCAAGTTCATAGTGCGTTTATGCCTATGGAAATTGTTTTATAGTTAAAACTACATTTTGTAACTACATCCAGGTGTATTCTGGGGGGTGCCCAAGGAAATATTTATCCAATGGGAGAGAGAAGGAAACTGCCTTGTTATTCAGGAAGACCCTTCACAAGTAAGCAAGCATGCCAGCAGCACAATTTGGAATCACAAGATCTTGGTCCAGGCCCAGCCCTGGCTTCCTGCTCTAATTCCTTGGCAGGCCTACCTCCATTTCTCTGTTTCCACATCTGTAAGTGATCATTAAAGTAATCCCAGGTCTACCCAGCTCATAGAGCCATCATAAGAATCCATTAAGGGAGATGTGAAAGCACTTTGTAAACTGTGATGTGTGTGTGGGTGTAAGCAGATAGTTTATCAGGATAGACACTGGATGGATAGAAGGTAAGCAGCTAAGAAGCCCTCTTCTCCTCTGTAGGCTGCTTAGCAGTTACTTTAGTAGAGAATCACCTATGCTTGTTAGGGCCAGGGGAAGTTACTTGTCCTTAAGTTACTGTTAATATACCATCTACATTGTTTTATTGTTCTCCATTATGCCCTAGAGTAGAAAATCACACAAAAAATGTGCCAATCAGCCAAGAGAGCTCAGCCCATCTTCCAGACTAGAGTAAACTATTCTCATTATAATCTCATTATAAAGCTCTCTTCCACCATATTTTGAAATTTGATGTATGCATAGAAAGCTGTGTTACTAAGCATGTGCAGGAATGTACACGACTCTGTGATGAGGAGTCTTCCAATATGCTCAGTCATTCACTTCCCCAGTAAGAGGTGCTCTTTTATTGTTAGGGGAGACATTGCTTTGGGATTAATCCCTATCCTGGATATTCTCCATACTTGCTGCAAGTAATGAACTCTTCTTTACTCTTTCAACTCTGTGTTGTGCTTATCAGCTTTGCTAACACCAAAGTCTAAAGCCATTGAGTTTGGTCCTGTTTCTTTTGACAAATAAATCAACAGAGGTGCTTAACCTCCAGGGCACAAGGGTCACAAAAGACAACCTTCCCCCTCACTCCAGCCATCATCAGTGAAGTTACTACATGTCCTCACCCTAACCCCGTGTATGGATTGAGATCTGTTCACAACCCATTCAGAAGGCATGGACTGAGGTGCCACTCATCCACTAATTCTGGGTGGCCTTGCATTAAAAGATTAAGACTAGGCATTCTAAAACTAGACTATCTGAATTTGAATTGTGAGTCTGTTTGGAATTCCCTGTGTATTCTTGCAAGGGTTAGTTGACACTACTGGAGCTTCACTTGCTCATATGTGAGTTCTTAATAATCTTAAGGTAGTCAGATGAATTGCCTCTGTTAATTAAGGTAAATTTATTAGACAAAAATTTCACCTGCTGTAACAGTGGTCCACATCATGCTTTGAAAACAGCTCTTGATGCTGTTCCACTGGGGCTTATTTTAAAATGGATGTGACTTTATTTTCCTCTTCTTCCTCTCTCTCTCCATATCCTGAATATAGGGAACAAGATTATATTTCTTCCCATCCCAGGTTGAGTTACCTGTCTTTGAGCACACATCCACCATGGGAACCAAGTAATTTATACTTCAGGAATGGTGCCAGAAGAATGACTACCTACCAAATTAACAGGTGAAACACAATCCCTCACAGGGAACACCAGGAATGGTCACTTCTTTAAAAGCCCTCTGTTCTTGGACTGGCAGAGCACTTGTTTAGCATGAGTGAGGTTCTGGGTTATATTCTTAGCAGCACATAAGAAGCACCAGATAAATTAAAGGCATTCTAGCCATCTACAACCACACACAAAAAAACCCTTTGTTCTGTTCTTCCTAATAGGCAGAATCAGCCTTGGGGACAGACGTCACCTGTGCTGCTTCTCCTTTCCCAGCAGAGCTATAAAGATGTCTCCTTTTTCTCAAAACCATCCTTTTTAAATTGAATTGGCATTGGGAACAATACCAAGCTTAGTTGCTTGGGATAAATTCTGTGAGTGTGCTGAGTGCAGTGGTCCACATCTATAATCCCAGTGACTCGGGAGGCTGAGGCAGGAGGATCTCATGTTTCAAGCTTTGAAAGCAGCTTCAGCAACTTAGGCTGTAGGCAACCTAGTGAGACACTGTCTTAAAACAAAAATTAGAAAGGGCTGGGGATGTGGCTGGGTGTGTAAACACCCTGGGTTCAATCATTGGTACTTAAAAAAATGATGTGTGTGTGCATGTGTTTGTGTGTATGCATGTGTGTCTATGTGCGAATGTGTGTGTGATGTCTGTTACTCTGAGGTCCTAGTTGAGAAATCACTCTGGGATTTGAAATGAGGAGTTCCTCGGCAGATGTGTTCTTCATCCAGCCTATTCCGTCTTTGTGCATTATCCTTTCCCCAGGAGCTCTTGATTTGTGGGTGGACCAGAGGACCTGACGGATTCTCATTGATAAGCAAAATAAGGAGAACAATGAGGAGTTGTTGTGTTTTTGAAAATTCATGAAAATTATAGAGTAGAGAGATGCAGGCAGTCCTGCAGAATCTTGTGATTCAAAGGACCTTGACTGAGCCTCTTTCACAGACAGATGAGGAAACAGCTAGGCAGAACCACGTTCTCACCCACCTACCCCGCAAGTCCTGTGGATTCTGCTTTCAAAGTAGGAGAGAATTAAGGGGTAAAGGAAAAGTCATTACATGGTTTGGATCTGGAATGTTCCCCAAAGGCTTGAGTGCTAAAGGCTTGGTTCCCAATGCAGCAATGTGCCTAGGAGGAGCATTTCGGAAGGTGAATGCATCATGAGGTTTCCTAACCTCATCTGTGACTAGAACCCTAGATGGCTTGATAATATTATGGCATTATCAGAAGGTGTTAGAGAGTAGAGGGGATAGGGTCTACTTGTTGGTAGATCACAGGGGCACACCTTGGAAGAGTTTTTCATGCCCTAACTTGCCCTCACTATACTACCCAGTCACCATGTGGGGAGCAACTTTGCTCCACCATGCACTTCTGCCATGATGTTCTGCCTCATCTCAGCCTGGAATCAAAGAATCCATAAGTCTGTGGACCAAAATTTCTTAAACTGTGAGCCAAAATATCTCTTTCCTTCATTATGTAGTTTTTATCATCAGTTATTTTTTCTCTTGTGGGTTTTAAATTTTTTATTCATGCATTGTAATTATGCAGAAGATTGGCTCTCATGATATATTCATACCTATGCATAGCATAAACTATTTTATTTCATTCTTCAGTTCCTCTCCACCACTTTCCCTCCCCTGATTCTGTTGCTCTGCTGGTCTCTCTTGTGTTCTCTGGAGTTCCTTTTTCTTTCTTTTTTTTTTAGCTTCCACATATGATGAAAAACATATAACTCTTGACTTTCTGAATCTGGCTTATCTCACTTAGTATGATGTTGTTCATTTCCACTAATTCATCATTTCCATTAATTTTCATGCAAATGACATAATCCCATGTGTGTTTATGGCCAAGAAAACCTCCATTGGGTATATATGCCACATTTCTTTACCCAATAATCTGTTGATGGACACAACAAGTTTGGATCTGTAACTTGGTTATTGTGAAGTATGCTGCCATAAATATGGATATGCATGTTCTGCTATGCTTTGCTGACTAATTCTGTTGGATAAATACAGAGGATGGTATAGCAGGATCATATATTGGTTTCATTCCTAATGTCTTGTTACAGCAACAAAAACCTGACAATACAGGCCCCTAGCACCAAACACTGCTGGGAACCTCAGCAAAGGTTTCTTTTATTTCATAATGTTTATTCAAATTTGGAATTTGATCTTATGTGTGTGTTTATTTGATTAGCATCTCTCTCCCTTAATCAAGGTTGAGTGTCATAAGGGCAAGGATTCTGACTGACTTGTAGGTTGTATTTGGTACAGGTCCTGGACACAGCAGACATGCAGCCCAGCCAATCTACAGTAACACTGAGGTGGAAGCCCCACAGCCCCCCAGTTTCTATTCTCCACATGAGGAAGCCATTTCCAATTTCAGGTGGATTTGCTCCAAATTCAGTCTGTTTCAAGATTATGAAATAGTCAATAGTTGCCAAATGATACCGTAATCTCTCCTTGTTTGAATGCATGTTAGTATGGGAAGATATGTGGGAAGGGTTGTTGAAGCATATCATTTGGTGCAGAGTAAGGAGAAAAAGAGAAGGAAGTACATGAGCACAGCCTAAATGTCTTCTCTTTCTGTTGTGTTTTAAGAACTTGCTGGCTTTGTTATCTGCTCCTCTGTTTCTTAGGCTAAATGGACAAATAATTTAAGTCAGTGTAAGATAATGAACTGGTAGAATTTCCAAACTTAGTCCTGGCATTACTCACATCAGGAATCTGCTGAGGGTCTCACAGGTCACAAGTGTTCTTACAAACATCCTCCTTAACCAGATCCTAGGCTCTACTCTCCACCCATAATCACCCATTTACCATGAAGCAGAAAGTCATCTGCTCTGACACCTCTTGGCTAAAGGAAAAATCAGGGATCAACTTTTTGAAGTTCTGGGTCCTGGGTGTGCTCTCGGTGGTGACATCTACGATGACATGGGTGGATAGGGATTTGTGGTTCCCCTGGCCTTGAAGGCTGCTGTTCTGGTCTTCTGTCCTTTCACATCCACTGACCATGAACATGTATTATTTTCAGAGAGAGAGAGGTCATTCTTTGCTCAAAAATCTAACTTGTTGGCTGCTGCAGGGATCATTAAGGGCTGAAGTGGCCTGGATTGACATTACTCTGTGCATCCATCAGCTTCATCTTGTCCATAACCACTTTTTCCTTTAGGGGACTTCTGGCCATCAGGGTACTGGCACAACAGCCTGAATGTGCTGGGATGTTGGCTGCACCACAACCAAACTAAATCCTCTTCCTGTAAGAATAAACCAGGAAGAAAATGTGGTTGCCAAAGACTCACAGGGAAAGAACTTGCAGAGGCCTAGCAATCTCACCTGACTCAATGACCAAACATACTAGATTCCAGCCCTTTGTAAAGTACTCTGCTAGGAACTAGGGGGCATAACAGTGAATAATACAGAGAACATGCTCTGGAGTCCACAGTGTGGAAAGTTAAACAAAGTTGGCAATCACCAATGTTGTTGGAAATTAAAGAGAACAGCAGCAATCCCTGGAACAGTGTTCCAGGGATAATAGAAGTTATCCAGGGAGGGAAGTGGTTCTGTGTGAAGAAGCTGCTGATGAAAGACTTCGTCAGATGAACTTTGACTGAGCTGCCTTTTGAAGGATGTCTAAGGATTTTCCATGGGGCATAAGGGCATTATAGGCAGAGGAAAGTGCATGAATATTTATCTGTAGATATAACTTGTTGGGGTGGATTTTAAGAATTTTGTAATAAGAACACCCAGGAGACAAAAACTGATTAGAGGATATTTATTTCCAATGTTTTTCTTGAGTTTCTGATAAGAAGCAATAACCTTTTGGTAAAATTAAAACACTGATTGAGGACTTTATTGATTTTTTTTTCAAAAAACCTGAACCCAAAGGTCAAAATGAATATGACAATGACCCATTTTCAGCTGCCAAGGTGGAGATGTGCCTGGCTTCTACAATAGTGGGTGGAGCACAGGTGGTCTTTCTACTGGCTGTATGTCCAGTCCCACCTCCTTTTCCAGCATATAAATAGGCCAGACTGACTTCCTTGATGACAGCTGCTCACAGAAGGCAAGCTTGGCACCTCCTTCCCTGCCAGAGGGTAGCTCACACAGCTGGAAGTAAAACTCAGTGGAGAAAATTGCAAGCGAGTGGTGATGGATCTAACCCCAAACTTCTCCATGGAAAGCTGGATTCTCCTGGGAATCATCCTGGTTCTTCTCTATC
The DNA here is from genome assembly GCA_020662805.1 of Glaucomys volans. Taxonomy (NCBI): domain Eukaryota; kingdom Metazoa; phylum Chordata; class Mammalia; order Rodentia; family Sciuridae; genus Glaucomys; species Glaucomys volans. The sequence continues at coordinate 163,254 of JAJEJO010002522.1, forward strand.
TGTGAGTAACTCTCCAGGTTCCTCTCCCCTTCAAACCCCCCATATCTGTGGCTAGGAGGTTTTAGTGGTATCATTTGTTTTGGGGGATGAACATCTGATTGAGTCTCAGTTCAGATCTTGATTAATCAACCAGAGTTCAGTAGAAGCAGATTGCAAGCAACTGGACACCTTCTGCAATGGAATGCCCTCCTTGCAAGCTCTCAGATTTCTGGGGTAAAGAGGGTTCTTCACAAGTTTCTCTGTCCTTATGTTTATCTTCTGTGTTGTATGTATACAGCAAGAGATGTGTAGAAGGTGTGTCTCCTGCGGAACAGGTGGTTCCTGCTCCCTTCTCCCCTCCTCCTAGTTCAATCTCTAAAAGGCACCAAGTGCCCCCAGGTGCAATCATAGGCTCAGACTCAGCTCTTCCTCTGTTCTGTTCACCTTCCCTGGAACAACTCTCCCACCTGAAACTCAATTCCTCATCCCTGCCCCACATGGAATTATTTACTTCTGAATGATGACATTTTGAGCAAAGACCTGGGAGAAATTTTGAACTTGTATTCCTTAAGTCAGCATCAGTGTAGAGATTTGTTTCTCCCTTTATTTGAAATCTGAATGCATCTTCAAAAAGTAAACATTTCCAATCTAATTTGTATTTTAAATATTTTTTCATTTGAAATTTCAATACAAGAACATGACCAAAACCACCTAGAATTCCTTTAAATGGTGGGATTCCTGGTTTCATGGAGCAGTTGAAGAGAGGAGTATTTCTGACTGGGAGTAGGAGACACTGCTCCCACGAGACCTTTGACTTCTATCTCAATTCCACTTTCATAAGAGTAGGCATTCATAATGATGTGAAATTATAAAATATAAACCTCATTGTAGTATTTGAAGGAAAGCTAGTATTCAGGCTTTTTTGCATATATTTTTCCTCCACAGGCAGTTTAATATTAATTGAAATGTTCTAATTCCATTTTGTCCAATACTACAATTTCTTTGAGGTAAATCCAGCATGTTTCTTCTGAAGGTTAAAATAGAACCATAGATTCTGGTGTTTAAAATGAACTTCATCTGGTGTTTAAAATAAACCTGTTTAAAATGACTTCATCTGTTTGGACAATCCTGACATCTCTCAGTCTAATACATACATCCATGGCATATATTGCACATATGTTTCTAAATATATCTGCCCAGCAGAATACTTATACCCAACAGTTTTCAACATGTCAGTGTTCTTAATCTCTCACAGTAGATGAGTGAGGGAGAATGTAAGCCAGTGATGTAATCAAAGGCATCCAGATAGAATGGCTTTGCTGGGGGAAGAAGGCCTAGTGTGGGGGTTGCACCCACTGGAGGTCACTAGATGGGCAGTCATGTTGTCATCAAGTCAGCTTCCTAAACTACACCAGGGAGTGAAGTGACCTGGGAGAAATATGGGCTGAATCTCTTAGGAGTTTTCAAACTCATGTCTGGGTACTTTTATCAGATATTCACTGTAGGATTGGGAGCCTGATGATTTCAGCTGCTTTGAGCTAATCTTTTCGACCTTGGGTTTGGGGAAGTCTCTCAGTGAATGTGAGAGTGGAGATGATGAGTAGATGTCATCAGGAATGTTGGGGATTTGGTTGTTATTTATGGCCTACATGTTATATCCTGGCTTCACTCTTCCAGTGACTTGTGAGATACCACATATACAAAGTCACGATGCCTTGACCTGGATTTCCTTTCACTTTATAGATATGGGACCTCTTCACATAGACTATTTAAGAAGCTGGGAATTCCAGGGCCAAGACCTCTGCCCTTTTTGGGAAATATTCTTGATTATCGCAAGGTGAGTGTCATTTGAGTTCTCTGCTTTGCCTCTTATGGTTGCAAATATCTGCTTTGTTACATTGGTAGAAAATCAGGTCCTTGTGGGAAAATTCTGAAGTTTCAGGCTTTCAGAGACTGTGTGTGGCCCCCCCGCAGAGATCCCAGCCTGGTTTACCCAGGGCTTCTTTTTACAACTCCTTTTAGCCTCAGGTTCACTCCTGGTGTTGAACTCATCTTTCTGGCACATCAGCACTGCATGCTGTGGACTTTATGTTCAGACTAAGAGCATGCTCACAGGGTTTTGTTTATTCCCATTGCAGGTTCTAGGAAGATACACTCAGACCTCTGGGATACTTTATTTGCAGAGATACAATAGTACAACTGAAACTTTGCACCAGGACAATTAATTTTTTAGTTTCAATCAGGAAAACTCAGAGGTGGGGTCTAACTAACTGTGTCCTTTATGCAAAGAGGTAACATCTCCCCTTTTCCCAGGTTGAGCTACAACACAGGAAATCAAGTCCCACATTTTATTTGCACACAATCTCACTTTCTTAACAACGTGTTTGAGACAACATAACTCTCCTATGCTGAAAGAGGGTGCTGAAGTCTTTAAATGGCCAATTTTACCATATTTCTAGAGAAAACATGAGGTAAATTAAAATGATCCTGGACGAGGAAATAAAGATTATGCATGGCCCTGGGAAACATTCATTTTCCCTCAGCCTAGCTTTCCATGTGTGCCTACGGAGGTAATAATTCAGAAGGTACCAGGATTTCTGAAACACCACAAGCAGAAAAAATACTGCAGAAGAGAAGGATGTTGTTTTTATAGACAATGGTAATTGGCTGAGTATATCCAATACTTAGAGAAAATTCAAGTGACTTCACATTTTCCATTTCAAATATTGCCCATATTTTTTCCTTTCTCCTCAGAAGCCTCTGAATAAGAGCTTCTCTCTAACCACCTGTTAGGAACAGCAGGCCTGATTGCATGGGATTTGGGTCATTTGTGACCCAATTAGATGTGATGTGAATACATTAGAGCAGCAATGAAATTTTGTTTTGTTCTTCTTCCTAGGGTTTTGCTAATTTTGACACTGAATGTTATAAAAAGTATGGAAAAATGTGGGGGTGAGTATTCTGGAAGCTCCTCTTGGGTAGTCTTGTCATGTTGTGGCACCCCAATGTGTGAGGAAAGCCTCAACCCAGAACTCTTGGGATGCAACCCTCTGAGGTGCCAAGTACTTTGAGGCTTCTTCTTCCAAGGGTCCTACATGTCACCAGGCATCAGCATCCACAGTCTGACTTGAGCTGAGAATGTTGCCTGTTTTGGCTTTTCTCCTGGACCAGAGCTTCCTAGTCTCACTATGTGTCCAGTGTCTGGCTATTCCTATCTTTCCCATTTTTCTTCCTTTTTTTTACCCCTTTAATTTAATAAAATGTATTATTTGAGAAATTTTTTTGTGGGTTTATAAGTGTGTGGCATTATCTCCTCCCCCCATTGATTTCCTTTTAATTTAAAGGCAAAATTCCTTTATTTAAATTTCAGATTTAATACAGGTTTTCAAACAAAACGCTGGGAGGTACTGAGAAATAGATGGGAAACTGATTCTGCTCTGCTTCCTTCATTTTCTCTACTTGCTTTCTTTCTTTTTTTGTTGTCATTACTGTGGTTCATATGCCCCATTTTTAAGTATTGCATCTCAACTTTTCCATGAAGTAGACAGAAGTATTTCTTTCTCTTCGTCCATGTGAGTTAAGAATAGGATGTACTTACACAGTGAGTTTCCCGGTGGAGTGATGGATTTATATTGGAGAGCAGTCTCAGGTAATTGTAGCAACTCTTCCCTTTTGGAGTTCCTGGGGATTTGGTGAGAGCTGTAGAAGAGGTGTAATCATTTTGATCTACACTAAAAGATAGTGGGAGGATGCATTCACTCTTCCTCTCCATCTTCTCTCATCAGTCCTCAGAAAATCACAGACTGGCCACTATGTTCTGCTCAGTTGACATGTCCCATAGGTACCGTGTGATTCAATGACACAACACACCTCTCTGGATCTCTTATGGACCCATCCCAGCCACCCCTTCAACACTTAGTAATTTTGAGCACTTAGTCAATTATCTGCTTTTGATTTTTCACTGAACTAATATTTTGCCATGTAAAAAGTTACGGAGTCTAATGTAGGTGATGATATTGTATTCACCACTTAGATTTCACAAAGTGTTCCATTCCTATTTCTAATTATGATCTCTTAGAAGGTGTATTTCCTCTTAAGCTTACTTCCATACTTTACCTACATCACCCTTTATGCTATGAAGTCTCTGGTGGCTTCTGTGGTCAGAATCCCCAACTTGAAACAGGACTTCATGTCTCTATGTATTGTAGGACTAGGGAGGTAGAGTATATAACATCAGGACCAAAGTCTGGATTCCTGAAGCAGAATCTGGCCTGTTAGTTTAAATCACTTCTGTTTTCCCAACACAGGATCCATGAGGGTAAGCAGCCTGTTTTGGCTATTTTGGACACCGACATGATCAAAACAGTGTTCGTCAAAGAATGCTATTCTATCTTCACCAACCGACGGGTAAGCATCCACTTTCAACATTTCAACATTATTTATTTATTTATTTATTTACTTATGTTTCTTCTTTTTAGTTATACATGATAGTAGAATGTATTTTGACATATTATACATACATAGAGTATAACTTCCCAATTGTTCTGTTTTACATGATGTGGAGTTACATTGGTTGTGTATTCATATATGAAGATTGGAAAGTGATGAGCAATTCATTCTACTTCCTTTCCTATTCCCTTCCCCCTCCTTTCCTTTTATCTCCCTTTGTCTATTTCAAAGAAACACTTATTTATTTATCAACTCAATTTTTATCCTGAGCTATTTATAAATTGAGAGGAAAATGCCAAAAAAATTATCAGGCAGTTGCATGTATAATTCCCATTCCTATAATAACAGGAAATTGAAACAATCCAGGCATTTTATTTTCATTTCTCCTGTTTCATGTGCCTGTGTGTGTGTATGTGTGTGTAGCTCTGTCCAAATATGTCATGTGCTACATTAGTGCAATGACCAGCACATTGAAGACACAGACCTCTTCCTGCACCATAAGACTCTCTCTTGCTAATCTTTCAGAGTTACAATGTGCAGCTGGTTAAGGGATCCTATATCAGAGGAGACTTGTGGTTATTTGGAGGAGGCTAAGACCTCTCTTCTTCTTTTATGGATTGTGTTTTCATTCCATGTCTGACAATTCTTCACTTAAACATCTTACATTGTTTTTTCCTTCCTAAGTATTTTGTTGTAAGATTTGCATTTAAGTAAATGATCTATTTTGTGTTAAATTTTCTTTGAAGTATGAAGTTTAAATCAAGGTTCTTTCTTTATTTCTTCTTTCTTTTCCCTCCTTCCCTCCCTCTTTCCCTCCCTCCCTTCCTTCCTTCCTTCCTTCCTTCCTTCCTTCCTTCCTTCCTTCCTTCCTTCTCCACTTCCTTTCTCCTTTTTCTTCATTGACTATACAGTTTTTCCAACTGATAGATATGTATTCTATCATTTTTCCATCTACTGCACCATTGTCAAAATCTGTTAGGTCTGCATGTGTGGTTCTATTCCTCATTCCATATTATGTTCCTACTTGCTTATTGTAACTATCCCTTAGGCAGTCTCAGATATTTTTTATTATGTAACTATATAGTCAATCAAAAATCATGTGAAATGATTCCTCCCATTTCATTTACATTTTTAAAATCAGTTCACATAGTCTTGTTTTTGCCTTTTCACACAAATTCAGAATAAGCTTTTCTATGTGTACAAGGCTTGCCTATCTCTTGTAGGAATTGAACTCAACTTAGATAACAGAGAAAATTTGCATCTCAAGTCTAGGGAGTCTTTTGATACATGCATACTTACTCTGGCTCTCCATTCCTTTAGATTTCTTTGATTCTCTTGAACCACTGTTTTAAATACACACACATGCTGTCTATATTTTGTGAGATTTATACCTAAAATATTTTCTTTTCCTCAGAATTACTGTGCATGGGATTTTGTCCTTAATGTGTTTTCACTTATTCTTCATTTACCTTAGAAATACACCTGCTTTCTTGTGTTGACCACATTGGACAAAGATTGCAACTAAAAATAGGAAAAATTTTTGTTCTTTCCTCTCTGTATGTCTTTTATTTATGTATTTTTCCTTTCCTCTAGCATTAGCCAGGAGTTCCAATGTGAGGTTGAATAAGAGCCATGATAGTAAACATTTCTTTTGAGGGATTTAGACTTTAATCTTCAAAGGTACCCCAATTTTAACTGAGGCTGATAAATGTGTGTGTGAATTCTCATATATCTCCATTTTTACTTTTTTAAAACTATGATTAACATGTTATAGCTGTGCATGGCAATGGTGTTTGTTGTTACGTTCAATACATGACTATATTGCACACAGCTCAAATCCAGCCTCTATCTATTTGCCTTCTACATACTCCTTCCCAACATATAGAAATCACTGATCTACACTTAGAGGAGCGTTTTTACTTGTCTTTCTGTAGGTGACTGCGTGGATAATGGTGAATTGTTCCTGATACTTGAGTGAAAGCATACAGTATGCTACCGATAAGTGTGTTAGGCTGAAATTGTTTTTTGTAAAATCTCTTGTCAAGGTGAAGAAACTTCCCCTCTCTTCCTAGTCTCCTAAATTATTATCATGAATCAAAGCTGGAAGCATATATTTAATAGAAAAGCATATTTTAGATGATGGAACTAATTTCAAGGGTTTTATTTGTACAGACTAGTCCCCAGGAGAAAAATGGAATTGTTTTCCTTCTACCCTCTGCCCTTGTAGGAAATATTGAAAGAATTTCTGTTAATAACGTGTTATTTTTTTCTATACTATGCTTATATTCCAAATCATTTGGGTATTTTTTACAGTTTTTATTCTTTTCTATTTTTTAATTTTTTTAATTTTTAATTTTCACAGACTGCAATTTGATTCTGTGTATACAAATTGAGTACTTTTCATTTCTATGGCACAAAATGTAAATTCACAGCATTTTTATAATCATACATGTACCTAGGGTAATGATGTCTGTCTTATTCCACCATCTTTCATAACCCACTGTATCCCCCATCTCATTTCCCTCTATGTAATCTAAAGGTCCTCCATTCTTCTCTTACCCCCCACCCCCCACCCCAATTATCTTATCTCGGCACCCCTTCATCATGATCCTTTTGCTAAAATAAATAAATAAATAGATAAATAAATAAATAAATAAATAAATAAATAGA
>JAJEJO010002522.1:170451-191135 GCA_020662805.1 Glaucomys volans
AAAAAAAAAAAAAAAAAAAAGACATGTATGCTGTTAATACATGTAAAGATAGAACTGGTCTTAGATAACCTACAGTAGACCAAGAACACCTGATATCTGTCACCAATCCATTTATGCTCTGCGCTGCCCTGGATGTTCTGCTTGGTCTTCTTAGGTCTTCTTCCTGTCTATTCCTCTGGAAAGAGTCTCCAACCAACTGGAAATTTTGCATCTAAACAAATGCTGGAATCTAAAGTCCAAGAACTGTGAGGTACCTGGATATCTCTTCCAACCTCACAGGTGGTTAGGTACTTGGAATAAATATTTATTAAGTGTCTGACATAGAGTCGGCTACCTACTAGGCAGTCACTAAACATTTCTCTTCAGAAATGATGCTCGTGTAACAGACTCTTGCAACTATGGAGACCTCCACATTTATGAAGGACAAAATCTCTTTTCCTTTCAACTCTAGAATATGGGTCCAGGGGGATTCATGAGAAAAGCTGTCACCTTTTCTAAGGATGAAGAGTGGAAGAGAATTAGGGCACTGCTGTCTCCAGCCTTCACCAGTGGAAGACTCAAGGAGGTAATAAGAGGGTTTTTCACTAGAAACTTAAAGGATGAATGTGGGGACAGGTAGAAAGTGAGATAGATAGTAGCTCCTTTCCAAGGGGTAGTCCTCTGAATTTGAACTTCCATGAAATATACTTTTGTCTTTATGTCTTAGAAGAAACATAACAACTTTTATTATACACCTCTCATCTTTCTTCATCCTGGGAAAGTCATGGCCTTGGGGACTGAGTCTCCTCAATTAACTATGGGTATCTTGTGCTTTGTGCTTAGATGTTCCCCATCATTAGCCAGTATGGAGATATGTTGGTGAAGAACATGAGACGGGAATCAGAGAAAGGCAAACCTATCTACTTGAAAGAGTAAGTAGCAGGGCAGTCCTGGGGTTCTGAGCTCTTTCAGGAGCCCCTCCAGTTGCCTGCCTGGAAACCGAGTTGCAACTGTTGAACAAGTCCAATGAGCAGAAGAAAGCAAGAGTTTGGAGTCACATCACAAACTGTCCATCCAAGAAGGGGTTACTCCCAGGAGAAGACAGGGGAGTGGGGGAGAAAAGACCTTCTCTTCTCTATCAACCAAGATTAGTTTGGCTGCTATTTATGACTTTGCATACACTAGAAGACAAAATACCATCAAGGTCAAAGTCACTGTTTTTGAGTCAGTTATTCCACCCTTGTCCTCCTGAAGCTCAGTTTGCACACAACTCTCATCATCCACATTCTGCTCATGCCATTGGAGTTTGACTGATGGTGGATCTTATCCCTGTGTGGGAGAGCTTCTTGAGATCAGAGGGGAGTCTAACTCACCTCACTGTTCCCATCACTGCTAGCACAAGGGCAGTGAATCATTTGCAACTCATAAAGACCTCTGGTCAGTGTGAAGGGATCATGGACTCATCCAATGGTCCAGCAGAGAGTTGTGACAGTGTGTGGCTCTCTGCCTGTCTTTCCTGAGTATGTGAAGTTACTCCTACTTCTTGTAACATGTAGAGTGGAAGCACTGGGAAGATGTGCTGATTTTAATTTTCCATGTCTTTCTCTATTCAGCATCTTTGGGGCCTACAGCATGGATGTGATGACTTCAACATCATTTGGAGTGAACATTGATTCCCTCAACAACCCACAAGATCCCTTTGTGGAAAAAGTCAAGAAGCTCTTTAAATTTGATTTTTTTGAACCTTTGTTCTTCTTAATAAGTATGTGGAGTACCAGGTTGTTTCTCTCTCTCTCTCTCTCTCTCTCTCTCTCTCTCTCTCTCTCTCTCTAAGAGTTTTATTGATACATAATTAACAGACCTTTAAACTACCCAACCTAATTCATTCAATGAAATGATCTTCATTACAAAGATACACAGAGTCATCACTAATTACCATTTGTCAACTCTGAACAACTCTGCAATTTCATTATCAAGTCTCTATTTCCCTCAAGCTTAAGCAACAGCGAATCTATTTTCAGACTCAGTGGATTTGCCAATAGTGTGCATTTTCTAGTAATGGAATCCTACAACATGTAGCTTTCATTAATCACTGTATTTTGAAATTCTTTCATTCTGAAGCATGTATGAGTACTACCTTTCTTTTTAGAGCCAGATAATATTCCATTTGACAGATACATTTTTGATTCTAGTTAATTGCCATTTGGATTGCTTCCATCTTTTCACTGTTACGGATCCTGCTGCATTTGAAGACCTGTTCTAGTTCTTTGGGGTATATACTCATTAGAGATTGCTGCCTTGTAAAACAATTCAATGGGTACCCAATTCAGCAACTGTCAGTGTGTTTTCCACTATACCCACACCCATTCTGGGTTGCCACCTGCAATGCACAAGGGTTCCTGATCCTCCTATCCTGTCTGACACTTACTTTTTGCCATTGGTTTCCAGCCATCCTCTTGCGTGTACAGTGGCATCACATTGTGAGTTTAATTTTAATTTCTATAAGCAAATAATGTTGAGAAATTTTAGACATTTTTATATCATCTTTCTATACAAGTCTTCTTCAAGTCACAATTGTGTTTCTGTTTGTAGGTGACGTGTAGGATTTCTTATATATTCTGGATACAACTTCCTGATCAGATGTGTGATTTGCAGTTTTTTTCTCCTAAAACAGATCTTGTTTGCCTTTCCAATTGTGTACTTGGAAGCACAATCTTTTTCTGTTGATAATATAAAATTTATGTGCCTTTCTTTGGCTTTGCAATCTAAAAATGGATTGCAGATCTGAGGCTATAAAATTTTACTTTCTATCTTTTCTTCTAAGAGTTGGTTTAATTTTAGATTTGATGTTTACATCTTTGGAACATTTTTAGATTTTTTTGTACAGTAGAAATTCAGAGTCCAACTTCATTCCTTTGATTGTGTCTATTCTGATGAGCCAATAGCATTTATTGAAACAAGTAATTTTTCCTTATTTCAGTGTCATGTCATCTCTCTCAAAATTCTTTGGACCATAGATGTATGGGATTATCTCTTACCAACTCTACAATTCTTCCATTGGTTTTTTGGTCTTTGAAATTTAATGTCACATCATCTATAAAGAATAATAATTTGAATTCTGCCCTTTTTCCCATTCCTTTCCTTTCATTCCTTTGCCTCACTGCTTTGACGAACATTTCAAATAGTACATTGAATAAGATTGATAATGGTGGACATTTCTGTCTTGTTCTTGATTTTAGCAGAAATGCTGTTAGTTTTTTTTTGTTCATTAGGCTGTTTCTTTTAGGATTTTCAAATAGAGCTCTAATGATGTTAAAGTAAGTTCCTTCTATCGCTAGCTACTTCAGAGTTTTTAAAAATTTTTATTAGTTCATTATTGTTATACATAAGATTGAGGTTCATTATGACATAATTATATAAGCATGGAATACAATTTGCTGTAATTCCATCTCCAGTACTTCCCATTTCCCTCTTCTCTCCCTCTCCCTATTCCTTTTCCTCTATCCTACTGATCTTTCTTCTATTTATGTATAGATCTTTTTAAATGATGCATTGTGGATAGCATAAATGTGAAATTCACTGTGGTATATTATATGCCCCCTTAATGTTGTCCAAGAGATCTTGCATATTTCCATCATGGCTTTTTTTCCCTTTTTTCTGACTGATTGTTCAGATTTGTATATCTTGTTTTCAAGTATTAAATTGTGTCTGCTAGGTGATCTAATCTATTTAGAAGACTTTCAACTGAATATTTATTCTATTTATTGAGCCTTTCATTTCTAGGATTTTGGTCTTCTAAGAATCTCTTTCACATCCTCTATTCTCACCCTTAGTTCATGTTTTAGTTTATTGGTGATGTTAACAATCAACTTTTTAATTCACTTCATCATCTGCAACATCTATGAATTTAGTTATTGGAGTATAATAAGCTTTTGGAGACAGGCTGTCATCCTGACTCCTCATGTTTGCTGAGGTTCCATATTTATTTAACTGTTGAGATACATTCCTTTTGCTCATGTATGTGGGGGAGTTTAATGAGCATTAATATCATTGTATTAAGCCCTATGATGAAGTATATTCTTAACTTCAACACATCTAATCAGTGTGATCAAGGTCTTTGGTTGAAGAACAAGTACCACTTGAGAAAATAACTGCCAGTAATAGTAATAGCAAATAATACATTAACATGTGTAATAGAACTTATTACTAATGAGCCCAGCAACTCACTTAACCAAAGAGAAAAGGGAGGGGGTATAACAGAGTAGGCTGAAAAAAATTAAGCATTACTGATAGTATGATAAATTGCTTTAGAAGAAGGCATAAAGCATAAAGAAAAGAAAGAGAACAGGAGAGGGAGGAGAGAACAAACAATGAAGAAGAGGAGAATGGAGCAAACATGAAAGATAAACAGAATATACCAGGATTGACTTCATTCACCAAATACGTAACATTAGATAGAACTCATAAAAATACAAAATGCAAGACACTGGGATTTATCTCAAGCAGTGAGTGCAATAACACTCAAAGAGCTTCAGTGTTCTTCCTATTGAAGTTTTCAGCTTGCAGACATTTCTTTCTGGGGTTTTGATTTAAGGATCTCCCAGTTACGGAGCATTTTGTGTGACACAAATCTCATGCTGTTTCTCAGTTCTCAGCTCTGACCCAAACTGGCCAAACTCGGAGGAGTCTGTGTGCTGAGCTCTGTCCCCTCTGCCTAGCAGCACCTGCTGTGGCAGTATTGTCTGATTTAGAGCAGACTTCACTTTTCAAATGACTTTGTTGTTGTGACTGGTGGTGTGGCTTTGGTTCTGGTAGGGTTGTTGGTCAGCCCCTCACTGAACAGGATCTGGGTCATGTCACATCCCTCCTTCTGAAAGCCTGAGTCCATGTGCTGGGGGAGGTCTGTGGAAAGTTTCCCTCCATCCTTCAGACCCTTCTGGAGGTTGGGGAGGTGGTACAGGTGCTGTGGGATGCTATCATAGGTGCAAGGTGTTCCACCTGACCCTGATCTGTCCTATTTCCATCCCCTGACTGCCCAGGTCTGACTGTTGATTTCAAATCAAAGTGTCCCTCACTCCACTCTGCAGGCCAACAGCTGCAGCTTGCCCCATAAAGCTTCTCCTCTTCTGCGTTGGGGTCTCAGTCCTGCATCCAGATTGGCTCATGACATGGACACCCACCACTACAGTGAAACATAAAGTCTAAATGGCTGCTTTGTCTTCATATTAAAAAAGAAATTACACCAGAAAGAAGACAAAGAGGAGTGAAAAAAGAATAATGAGTGAAACATGAAAAGTGAGGGTAAATTGATGGGATTCCTAGTCTCCCTCCCAGGAAGTACTAACAGAGATACTCTTAGGGCTGTTTCTCCTACGCCACTTTCAATCCCTGCTGGAGAGTGCCTGTTCTGTCTGATGAGCTAGCTCAGTGACCATGTCTGAGCTTATTTTCTGCTCAAGTTGTGATTTTGTTGCATAATAGCTACTTTACCTTCCACTGGGTGGGATAACTTTTTATTTTACGTATATTTATTTGATCATGTATGAATCAGTTATAAACAATTGACCACACAATTGGCACATAGGGGAGGAGCTTCTGTTCCCCCACCCAACCAATGCTCACCCAGGTCTGCTGCCATCTGTCCCGTGTATTCATGAAGTTGACATTTTTTGTTTTCACCTGATGGCTAGCTCTCCGTATTGCCTGCCATCATTTCCCCACAGTCTTTCCACCTCCCCACAGAGCTGTTGTTTTAATGCAAATCTAGGGATGGCTAGGATATTCTGGGTTCTGTAGAATGTCACTTTTCCTGACCTCCAAATCCCACTTATTTGTAGTATATAACACTTTATATATGGTACTGGATTTCATTTGATAATATTTTGTTGAGATTTTGCATCCATAATTATAAGATATATCAGTTTGTAGTTCTCCTGTGCTCTTTCTATAAGTCTTAGAATTAAGTTAACAAGGGCATTTCAGGATCTTTTAGGAGTGTTTACTGGTTTCTGCATATAGAAAATACAAGATATTTTTATAAATGCTTGCAAAATATTGAAGAACTGGCATTGCTTCTTTCAATGTTTGATAAAGTTGTCCACTGAACTTCCCTTTGGAGAAAAGCTCTTAATTTCCAATTTAGTCTCTTCAAGTGATATATGTCTACGTGTATTGTGTATTACTTTTTGTGTCAGTTTCTGTTGTTTGTGTCTTTCTAGGAATTTGTCCATCTCATTTGTTATATAATTTATAAAATCATGATAATCCAATTGCTACAATATCTTTATATTCCTTTCTATATTTATATTATCCTTTTAAATTCCCCTCTTTCATTTTGGATGCGAGTAACTTTAGCGTTTTTCATTCTGGGCCAGTGCAGGATTATTTTTACCAATTTTGATGGTATTTTTTAAAAAATAGCATTTGTCTTCATTAATTTCTTTTCATCCTTTTTTCCTGTTTGATTAGTTTCCACTGTGGTTCTTAATATTTTCTTCCTTCTGTTTCCTTTAGGTTTAGTTTGCTCTTTGTTGTGTAAGGTTTGATTATTCATTTGAGATCTTTGTTTTTATTTAATAGATCTGAATTTCCTGCTGAGCAATGATGGCTTTTTCTCCATTCCACAAGTTTGATACATTGTGTTTTCTTTTTTACTTTCAAGACATTATCTATTTACCCCCTATATTTCTTCTTTGATCCATTGGTTATTTATAGGCATATTGATAAATTTGCCCATATTTTGAGTTTCCCAATTTTCTTTCTACTAATATCTTCTGGATTCCTTCCCATGGTGCTTGAAGAACATATGCTCTGTCAGTCCATCCTGACTGCTCTTTCTTGAACAGCATGATTAACCATGGTCCCAGACTAAAGCCCAGTTTTATCCAAAGAGACTGTTCCCATACATGAAGGGGCAAGAGGGTTTCTCTTTTGCTCTTTTGGTCACTCCACAAAAGCAGAAGGGGTCACTGATCTCACTGCTGTGGTGGTGGCCCTCTGTATGACCTTCTCTTTCTCAGCCAGTGACCTGGAGCCCAATCAGCAGTCACAGAAGGAATGGCTCCTGTTTAGGAACCCTTGTGACTTCCACTGTTCTGATTGGTAAACAAGATATAATTGTTCCTGGTAAGCTTTACATTTTCACTGCAGTCTCCCCCCTTCTTTTTTTTCTTTCCCCTGCAGCACTCTTTCCATTCCTTATTCCAATATTGGAGGCCTTAAATATATCTAGGTTTCCAAAAGATGCTACAAACTTTTTAGCAAAAGCTGTGAGCAAAATAAAAGAAAGTCGACTCCAAGAGAAAGAGAAGGTAAAATCTGGTGGTGGTTATGGGAGGATCTACATTTTGGATAATTTATTTGCCTCCATGTATATGACTTCTGCACTTCCTTGTATATTTTTAAAAGCTGGATGAAGAACTCTTGGAGGAGTGTAGTAGAGGATTTCTGCTGGGAAAGAATAAAGAATGTAGTGTCTGATAATTGACATACAAGAATGAATCAGAGAGGGGACTGAATTAGAATGAGATATATTCTGTGCTTTTATAATTATGTCAAAATGGATTCTATTGTCATATAGAATTTTAAAAAGCAATGAAAAAGATTAAAAATAAATAAAATCATCCATTCCAAATATCAAGAAAAGAATGAATCAGAGGGAAAGCATTTACAACTAAATAATGGGTATGGGAATTAATTTGTCATAAACATTGCTGGTATGCAAAGTCCCACGTGCTCTAAAGTGGAATCCTTGTACATTGTTGATTGGAATGCAAATCAGGACAGTCATCATGGAAACCTGCCTCAAGGGCCCTCAAAAATAAAGCACAGAACCCTCCATATGATCCAGTATTTCCCACAGGAAATGAAATCAATATGTTGAAGAGACACCCACACTCCCATGTTTATTGCAGCCCTATCTTAAAATTATTCTCATTAATTGAGCTGAAGAGATTTTCAAAATATTCACCATAAGGAAATGACAAATAGGGTTAAAGATGTCAGTGTTCAAACTGACATAAACATCATACAGCTGCACATATGTATATCAATCCAATGGGGTACCTTGTTAATATGTACAATTTAATGATTTTATCTATCAGTTAAAATGATATTTTAAAGAGGAAAAATATCTTATCTGATAACCTCTCTTCAATGTATATTATTTCAACATACAAATTATTTTCCTGGTGCTTTAATTTCATCAGATTTTATAGTGATAAAGAATCATTGCAGTTCAAAACCTCTCCCTTTACAAACTCTCCTTGGAAGGCATCATCAGGCCTGCTGGTACTCTGGACTCTCACAGAGTAAGCCTGGGATCTTTAGGCATGAAGGTTTGCCTCATGTAGGAAGGCCAGTACAAGGATGTATGCAGGCCAGGGAACCATGATGGGTCCACCCAGTGTCAGTACAATGTTTATAGATTCAAG
Organism: Glaucomys volans; assembly: GCA_020662805.1. Taxonomy (NCBI): domain Eukaryota; kingdom Metazoa; phylum Chordata; class Mammalia; order Rodentia; family Sciuridae; genus Glaucomys; species Glaucomys volans. Next base: position 178,863 of record JAJEJO010002522.1, read on the forward strand.
CATGATGGAATCTCTCAAGACACTTGCTCAGAATCTGATGATGAACTCAGGAAATGACAGGAGTGTCACCTTCAGTGAAGAATTAAGACAGTGGAGCAAAATATTGAAGTCCAGGACTTCTTCCTGAGCAAACAAATGTAACAGGAGACAGAGCCTGAAAATCTCAGGCCAGGAGGCTGTGTTCAGAATTCAGACAAGCTCAGGAACAGGGAGAGCAAAGATGAGTAGCTATTGGACACCACAGCCAGTTTTCACTCAGGGAAACATTGACTCTCTAAAAGTTGTAGGTGGATGCTTTTCTTCACTAGGGACTTAGGAAACCCCAGCGAGACCTCTGCACTTAAAGAAGTCATATTCTCAGAGGGGAAGTTAAATTCTACATTCTTAATTTATTTCTGACTTCATGAATGATCTATCTTTGAAATTTCTCTGTTTCCAGCATCGGGTGGATTTTCTGCAGCTTATGATGAATTCCCAGAATTCCAAAGAAGTGGACTCTCATAAAGGTAACCAAAGCTGCTGCCTGGTCTGCAGATGGGAGAACTCACAGGGAAGGGCTTTTCTGGAAGTGTGCAGGAGGTTTTCCAGGCAGAAGAGCATTTCTACCAAGTTGTAGAAAGACCATGCTTGGATATTAAATATGGCAGCCTGAGGAACTTTCTAGGAGGACATCTACAGCTATGTTCAAATCTTGAAGTTGATATAAACAAGTATTTCTTTCACAAGCATGGTATTTTTATTCAACTTACTTTCTTATTATATTAATTTTGATGCTCAAATTCTCACATATTTGCCCACTGGAATCCCTTTCATGTGGGATCCTGGGTCTTTTATTACTCTTGTCACCTTTTCTTTGTGATTGTTTTAAAAGTAGGTTCTGTTTAAATTGAGAAGTTATAGGTCCATTTCAATATTGAGCTCAAAACATAGAGGTTTTCCATGTAGTCTTGAATACACTGCTTCACTCTTAATATCCACCACAAGAGAGTTATATTTATCACAATTTAGGAACCTGTATTGACAGTTCTATCATTCAAAGTCCATAGATTTCATTGTGCTTTGCTCTTGGTCTCATACATTCTAAGGTTATGACAAATGTATACTGACATATACCCACATTATAATAATAGACACTGTATTCTGAGCCTTTCTCATTTATTTTCTGAGTGTTTTCTTGCATTCTGATTCAAGATATTCCAGGTTTCTGCTATGTTTCTCTGACAGCCTTAGAATCAGTGATTTTTTTCAAAGGATCTTAGATATCATGGGGTTGTTTTTGCAATTAATGGAGTTTAGAAATCAAAATCTGTGATCATTATGTGGATTTTGGTTCTGGGATCCTCTCAGTAGACAAAATTATGAGCATGAAATACTTCTAAATGGAGCAAAGACATATTTCTTTATCTATTCATATACAGTGATATAAACTATTTCTCTCTCTCTCCTTCAAATTTTTTTTCCTAATTTGCCCATTGTTGTTTAATTTAAGGTAACAGTGGATTGACAACCACCTGAAAAAAATCCTGAATGTTGAGCAATTATTCCAGAGATGAGAATAGGACTTACTTTAGCCTGCCAGTGTACATATTTTTATGTGTACGTGTACACATAAATCTATCTATCAGTTGATCATCTATCTAGCCTCTATGTATCTATCCAGTTCCATTCAGGTTTCTGCAATGATGGAAGCAGCTTATAATTCAACTGTTCAATTCAATAATCAAAAACCCATGTGCATACTGAGCACCTGACATGTGGTTTCCACCATTGAGGAACTGAAGTGTACTGACCTTTAATTAATTAAAATTTACACATCCACATATGGATATTGTCTACCGCAGCAGGCAGCCAAGATCCAAACCTTGACTTTATACTCCTATTTCACAGGGTTCATACTCACTGGGATAAAATATTTGATAGGTAAATGTTCCCACGACATCATCATAGAAAAATATCATCAGTAAATCTGAACTCTATATACCCTTCAACACTTGCTTTATATTCTTCTTAGTCTTGAGTTTGCATGTTTGGCACAGGGACCATGTTTATTTCAATGCTCCAGGGTTCTAAAAGTCCCCATTCATTCACAGATACATCAGTTAGGTTCATGATTATGCTTAGCTTCTGTCAAGACAGAAAACAAGAGGGAGGTCAGCTTCTATCACAAGAGCTATTTGGTGTGTCTGAAGTAGAGCAGAGAGAGGGCAGGTACCAGGGAAGGTTATATGCAGACATGATTGAATAAGTCCTGTGTTTTACTAAAATAGACCCTACTTTTCCTCCATATGTCATGCCCACTACACTTCTATTGACAGTTTTCCTTTGCTGTTTTAATGACATTCATTAGATCAGTGTCAGTCACTACTCTTCTAATGCTGTGTGTTGCTATGCAGTTTCTGTATGTTCTGGGCTCATCCATTTTGAAGAACTGATGCCTCTCATGGGCGTAATTCCTGCTTCTCAGGGGACTACCTGCACAAAAATCACCACATTTTATGGAAGTTCAGATTTTGACTTGGAGGTTCTTGGGTGGGTTCAAGAATCAGTGTTCATTATAATTTCCCAAATGCTGTTGATGCTGCTGGTCCATGGACCACACTTTGAGTACCAAGAGTTACTCTGCTGCTGTTTCCTCCAACACATTTAGATGAAAGATCCTTTAATTTCCCGCACTGAAATGCTAGTGTTATTGCAAACACTATCAAAGTGCTTCAGCTGTACATTACCTGGAATAATGTAAACTTTTCCTGGGATAAGAAACCAACCTAATTTTGACTTATACAATGTAGTTTTATGATAATCCAAGGGACTTACTGGTCATACTGTGTATGTTAGTTAGAAATACAGTCTCTTGTATCTTTGGTGGTAAGAATGGCACAGTGAGGAGCAGATGTCCAAGAGTGGTGTGGACCTTGGGAAAATGGGATTCAAACATTTTTCCCTTTGTCTCCCCTCTCAGATAAACACCAGAGAGAGAATGACTCCCATAAAGACCCTGAATTACTATTCCTTAGTCCTCCCTAGGGATCTGTGAACTTTATTTGGGTTTCTCTTCATCTAAACTCTAATGTTCTGCTTTACTGGATTTACCTAAATTGTGTTTCCTCTCCCATTAGCCCTGTCTGATCTGGAGATTGTGGCCCAATCAATTATCTTCCTTTTTGCTGGCTATGATACCACAAGTACTGCTCTTACCTTCCTTATGTACTTACTGGCCACTAACCCTGATGTTCAGACAAAACTGCAGCAGGAGATTGATGCAGCTTTGCCCAACAAGGTGAGAAGATGGTACCTGGAGAGGGAGAAGAGAGATTGAGCCTCAACATGAATGCCTCTTCATCCCTTCCTAGGAGACCTTGTCCAGAAATATAACCACTGATTCTTTTCACCAACCCTATTTGGAAAGAATCTGAAGAGGGAAATGAAGGAGGAATCATAGCTAATGAATCCTATTCCCCCAAACACAATGAATTTTGAAAAAGAATGTAGTTTCAGTCATACTGATGACTGGTTACCACAATGATAACTGATAAGAACCATCCACCAGATCCCAGTGTTGTGGAAGTGTAATTATATGTCACTCAAGGGTCTGGATTGTTGACTCTGTTGATCCTGCTGCATGAGTTCTGCCCTGACTGTCAGCCAAGTGAAGCTGGGCTCGGTGGCCAGGCTGCTCCACACATATTCACACCCTAGTTATGTATTAGAGAGAAACAGCCAAGGTATGAGTCAGGTTTTCTGGCTCCTGAACCAAACTCCTAACTTCTGCCTTGTGGCTGCCCCAGTGTCACAGCAGGTGCTAGCCACATATTGCATAGGTTGTTTTCATATCTATACCTCAATAGGGAGTCTATTAGATATGAGGAGACCTAGTCTCTGGGGCTGGCATGATTGGTTTGGCAGTGAAGTGGACACAAACCATCTTCTTCAGAGCTCACAATGAAGCCCTGAACAACCACCAGGAGACCAGTCCAGCAACAGGGCGTGGAGCTGAGAGCAGCTTCCTATCCTCCTTAGAATGTTCACTAGAACTGAAATTGTGTGATATGGTTGCATCCAATCTTAACATTCTTTTGGTGGTATTGGAATGGAAGTTATCAGTTTCTCCCAACAATTTTACACGATGTAGTGTTCAACCCTTAATTTTTATATATTTATATATCCAAAGCAGGATTATTCAGCTGAGAAACTGACATATACTGGGTTATTTCCTCTTTTCTACATTCTATTTCCTTACAATAGGCAGGTCACTTCTCTAGTGAAAAGTGACAGTGACTTTCACATATTTTGCCTGAGTGTAATTGTCATCTTCCCTTAGTTATTTTTCCTCACCTGAGAAAAAGTCATACATGATAACACTGAGGATTTTAGACACTGAGTTTGGAATTCTCCCAAAGGTCTCCCATGTGCATCATTCCTCTGCACTTCTCAATGTGCCACGGATATGGGTGTCAAGTTGGGAGATTCTCATTAAACCACTTAGTAAATTGTCAGTACTACTCTCCTTCACCATTCTGAATTATTCTTGGTACTGCCCAACCCTTTAATAATCCTGAATAGATTTGGTTTAAAGTTAGTTCCAAATGTTAACTTTCAAAAATATCTTTCTTTCTTTCCAGGCACCTGCTACTTATGATACCGTGGTACAGATGGAGTACCTGGACATGGTGGTGAATGAAATGCTCAGGTTATACCCAATTGCTGCCAGAAATTCTAGAATCTGTAAGGAAGATGTAGAAATCAATGGAGTTTTCATTCCTAAGGGGACAATGGTGATGGTACCAACCCTTGCTCTTCATCGAGACCCACAGTACTGGCCAGAACCTGAGGAGTTCTGCCCTGAAAGGTACAGGGCCCCTGGGAAAGGGAACCACCCTGGGCCAGGCTAGTCCAAGCCTGCCTGCTGTCTCTTAGTGTAGGTGACATACAGGTAACTCTGTAATCATTTTCATGTATGTATTTTTATTTCAAGCAGTTTTCATGTTACAAACATGACATTTTCTTACAAAATTGTATAAATCTGTGACAAGCAACAAAAAGGATGTTATATCCATCCACTAACCCACATCCTTTAATTAATCATGAGTTAATAATGTTTTCATAAACATATTTCTATGCACATATAGATTTTATTGAAAACAGGGATTGTATCATATTTTATTTGATTTGAACAACTGTTTAACAGTAAGCTGTAATTTCTCTACTATCACTTGATAATGTATGCATCCAAAACTCTGTGTGTATAGTTTTTGCATCTAGAGTTGCAGCTAACTGAATATAAACTTTTTTCTGATCATTTTCCCTTACACTGTCTAATGCAATAAATATTTATATAGTATTTACATTTTATACATTACTATAAGCAATCCACAGATGATTTAAAATATATTTCAGGATTTGTGCTTAGGTTATACAAATATTTCCCCATTATTTTTTTAAGTGACTTGCTCACCCAGGATTTTGTTGTATCCAGATGCTGAAACTAATCCTCTTCAGAAATGGCACCATGACTTTTTATGTGCATGCATGTGTGTGGGTGTCTGTATTTTCATATTTTGTAGGATGTGCAATAAGTGACATAACCACTCTCTCATTTCATTTTATGTGCTCACTCTGTATATTCCTTATATTTTATGCATGTGTTGCTCCCTTTACTGTCTCCATACCATAACTTCCTTTTAAACAGCATTAATCTCATCTCAACAAGACTGAAAGATCCACTAGGCTAATGGGGAGAGAGGTAGAAAAGCCCCATAGCTTAACAATTCTCATAGCAAAACCACAGCTTGATCTCAATGACCAGCCCAGAAAAGCATTGTTTCTACCATTGCTTGGGGGTGTCTCGGGGACAATCTGAAACAAGTAACTTATGTGGTTTTTGTGCTTCATTGACTTGTCATCTATTGTGGAACCAGGTTCAGTAAGAAGAACAAGGACAACATCGATCCTTACATATACATGCCTTTTGGAACTGGACCCCGAAGCTGCATTGGCATGAGGTTTGCTCTCATGAACATGAAACTTGCTACTGTCAAAGTAATGCAGAACTTCTCCTTCCAGCCTAGTAAGGAAACACAGGTCAGTAGATTTTCATATAAATAATATTTCATTTGAATATGTTTTACCAAACAGAGGTCCCTATTCACAGAAAAACATATGCTCCTTCATCATTTAATTCTTAGAATGATGAGGAGGAATTCAAGGTACATGATACTAAAAGGATTATCTGTTTGTAAAACATGACAGTATTTAATGTATCTTCTCTCTTTCCTGCTGTGCTGGCTGGTGTTTTATTCATTGCTTCTCCATGTGCTTGTCTATATGTTACAGATTCCCCTGAAATTAAGCACACAAGCACTTCTTCAACCTGAAAAACCCATTATTCTGAAGGCTGTGTGGAGAGATGGAACTGTAAGTGGAGCGTGAACTTCCCTAAGGCTTTCTGCATTGTTCTCCTCACAGACTGGGATTCAGATCATCAGAGAAGAATTTATTTTGTGAAGAAAACTCAAAATGAAGATAGGCTTCATATTCCTCAATTGATGAATGATTAGAGGTGCTGGACCTTCACTGAGCTTGCTCAGTGTCTGTGAAGAGTATTATCTATCATGTGGTGAAGAGGAGATGACCACCTCAGTGCCAGATGTGAAGATTCAGACTTTCTGATTCTAGTGGAATTTCTCCACTCACCACCAGTTAGTGCCATTAGCTCCTCCTGAGCTCTGAATGGAGAATAAACAATTATCACCAAATTTATCACAATTTTTAATACAATAAGGATTATTGTGGTGGCCTTTGTAGTGACATTGGTATACCATGTGTTCTTTGAAATATGCTGTGATAAGTTTTATAATGAGAAAGTCAATAAACATTTCCTTATAAAAGTTTATCTGAAAAATTCATGCCCATTTAAGGGGACCAATAGTACTAAATCAGTGAGAGTCAAAACCAAATATTTTGATCATCATAATCAGTGAATAGATGGAGCTTTTTCAAAAATTCAACTTGAATATTAACATAGAAAGACTCAATGCACTGTGACTTTTCTTACCGCTGGATCAGGATTCTCATAATGCCATTCTGCCATTTTTGAAGCACATCCTCCTTCATCATTCAATTCTTAGAATGATTAGAAGGAATTCAAGGTATATGATGCTGAAAGTAGTTTTTATGTTTGTAAAATATCACTGTCCTTAATGTATCTCCTCTATTTTACTGATGTGGTGGCTGGTACTCTTCCATGGTACTTACTATATATCTAGTTCAGATTTAATACTCCAATCCCATCTCCCTTGTTGATTCTGGAATGCAAGAAGCATATCTGTATTCCATATTCAACTCCCAACTTGATAACAAACACAATGAGCTTTGAATTAAAAAAGTTTGAGAGTCAACTGCTCCAGCAGGAGAGCTCCTCATATTCATCTGGCATCAGGAGCTACACAGCAATTTTCCAACTCATGTCTGGTTCATTCTCTTCCCTCTCTTTACTTCCCCTGCCCTTCATGAATAATTCAATCCTAATGCCATTAGAGGTGGTCCAGCAACATGGAGGCACACATTGTGCTGGAGGAGGGAATAATGGTGACTGCACATGAGATATCAGATAGAGTTGGGAAGGTGTCCTCAGAAGGGACAGACTGGACAGGGTGTGGGAGCCCAAGCAAAGTCAGATGGGCTCCAAGCAGAGGGGTGGCCTGTCATATGCACTCATTGTCTCAATAGGGGAAAGGATACCCAGGTGATATAAGGAGGGCATGTGGGCTTCGAATTGGATGAAAGGAAGTTATCTGTGTGAAGAGAGATTGCATAAATAAATAAATACATCCAGGATAATGAAATTCAGTTTTTGTAAGAAATGGTGAAGGGACTCACTGGTTCAGGAAGGAAAATTGGAATGAGCCCTGTGAAGTAGGGATGAAATGGAATGTATCACTGTGAATTCATGCTTTTCCAGGTAGAAAAATAGAAACATATGGTTGTGTGTGTGTGTGTGCATGTTTGCTTGAATATAGAAATTTTATGGGATAAGGTAACAGTGACACACTGATGAGATAGGGTAACAGTGACATTTTAATAGCAGTAAGCAGGCTTTGTGACCATATGCTGGAATAGAACTACTATATTTCACTGGAGAAAGCAAGGCTGTATAGAGAAAAGGCTGATTCCAGGAGCAAGGCCCAGGCAAGTCCAGGGTGTGCCTGGAAAACCTTTTTGCACAGAATGCAAGAAACATTCAAAAATGGTGGGGATATATTGAAAAGACACTAAGTCAGCCTGAGGATCTTCCACTGACTCCAACAGGGAGGATTTGGCTCGTGTCATAAATAAGGATATGAACATATCCATGGATTTAAAAAGTAAGACATTAGCACAAGCAGGCATATAAATAAACAGCTAAATGTGGATAAATATATTTGCACAGGTTTATTGTTAAGGATAAAGTGTAACTTTACAGTGGAGAGACCTGGAAGATACATTCTGACTCAAGGAACCAGAAAGAACAACTTTGGATAAAAGTTAAATCAATCATGGGACACCTGACAGTGTTGGAGTGGTGAATGAATTACCTGTTTCTTTGAACCATCCCAAGGCTGAGGCAATGTCCTTTTTTTCCCTTTATATTTGATTTTTTGATTCATCGAACACAAATGGAGTACAGCAATTGTTTTTCTGGTTGTACACAAAGTAGAGAAACACCATCTGTGCATTCATACATGTGCACAGGGCAATGATGTCTGTCACACATACTGTTATTATTCTTAAGCCTAACCCAATCCCACCCCTCCCTGCCCTCTATGCTATCTATCCTTCATCCATTCTTGCCTCCCTTCCACCCCGCATTATGCATCATCATTCACTTATCAGAGAGACCATTCAGCCTTTGGATTTTGGGGATTGGCTAATCTCACTTAGCATAATAGTCTCCAACATCATCCATTTACCTACAAATGCCATAATTTTATTCTTCTTTATGGCTAATATTCCATTGTGTGTATATACCACAGTTTCTTTATCCATTCATCTATTGAAGGACATCGAGGTTGGTTCCACAATCTTGCTATTGTGAATTGAGCAGCTATGAACATTGATGTGGCTAAATCACTGCAGTAATCTGATTTTTAGGCCAAGGAGTGGGATAGCTGGGTCAAATGGTGGATCCATTCCAAGTTCTCTAAAGAATCTCCACACTGCTTTCCAGAGTGACTGCACCAACTTGCACTCCCACCAGCAATGAATGAATGTGCCCTTTTCCCCACATCCTCACCAACACCTGTTGTTGCCTGTATTCTTAATAAAAGACATTCTAATTGGGGTAAGATGAAATCTTAAGGTGGTTTTGATTTACATTTCTCTTATAACGAGGGATGTTGAACATTTTTTCATAAATCTGTTGATTGCTTGCAGATCTTCCTCTGTAAAGTGTCTGTTCATTTCCTTGGCCCATTTATTGATTGGGTTATTAGTATTCTTGGTGTAAAGATTTTTGAGTACTTTGTAGATTCTGGAGATTAGTGCTCTATCTGAAGTGTGTGTAGCAAAGATTTTCTCCCAATCTGAAGGCTCTCTCTTCACATTGCTGATTGTTTCCTTTGCTGAGAAAAAGCTTTTTAGTTTGACTCTATCCCAATCATTGATTCGTGCTTTTATTTCTTGTGCTTTGGGAGTCATGTTAAGGAAATCTGGTCCTAGGCCAACGTGATGAAGATTTGGACCTATTTTCTCTTCTGTTAGGTGCAGGGTCTCTGGTCTAATTCCTAGGTCCTTGATCTACTTTGAGTTGAGTTTTGTACAGGGTGAGAGATATGGGTTTAGTTTCATTTTGCTGCATATGATTTTCCAGTTTTCCCAGCACCATTTGTTGAAGAGGATGTCTTTTCTCCATTGTTTGTTTTTGGCTCCTTTGTCAAGTATGAGATACCTGTATTTATGTGGATTTGTCTCTGTGTCCTCTATTCTGTACCATTGATCTACCTGTCTATTTTGGTGCCAATACCATGCTGTTTTGGTCACTATTGCTCTGTAGTGTAGTTGAAGGTCTGGTATTGTGATACCCCCTGCTTTGCTCTTCTTGCTAAGGATTGCTTTATCTATTCTGGGTCTCTTATTCCTCCAAATGAATTTCATGATTGCTTGCTCTATTTCTATGAGGTCCATCATTGGGATTTTAATTGGAATTGCATTGAATTTGTATAGTGCTTTTGGAAGTATGGCCATTTTGACAATATTAATTCTGCCTATCCAAGAACATGGGAGATCTTTCCATCTTCTCAAATTCTCGTTAACTTCTTTCTTTAGTGTTCTGTAATTCTCATTGTAGAGGTCTTTCACTTCTTTTGTTAGATTGATTCCCAAGTATTTTATTTTTCTGAGGTTATTGTGAATGGGGTAGTTTTCCTAATTTCTCTCTCAAAGGATGCATCACTTATGAATAAAAATGCATTAGATTTATGAGCATTAATTTTATATCCTGCTACTTTACTGAATTCATTTATGAGTTCCAGAAGTTTTCTGGTGCAATTCTTAGGATCTTCTAAATAGAGAATCATGTCGTCAGAAAATAGGGATAGTTCAAGCTCTTCTTTTCCTATTTGTATTCCTCTAATTTCTTTGGTCTGTCTAATTGCTCTGGCTAGAGTTTCAAGAAAAATGTTGAATAATAGTGGCGAAAGAGGGCATCCCTGCCTTGTTCCAGTTCTCAGGGGGAATGCTTTCAATTTTTCTCCATTTACAATGATGTTAGCTGTGGGTTTAGCATAGATAGCCCTTACAATGTTAAGGAATGTCCCCACTATCCCTATTTTTTCTAGTGTTTTGAGCATGAAAGGGTGCTGCATTTTATCAAATGCTTTCTCTGCATCTATTGAAATAATCATGTGGTTCTTGACTTTAAGTCTGTTGATGTGATGAATTACATTTATTGAATTTCGGATGTTGAACCAACCTTGCATCCCTGGGATGAAACCCACTTGATCATGGTACACTATTTTTTTAATATGCTTTTGAATGCGATTCGTTAAAATTTTGTTAAGAATTTTTGCATCTATGTTCATTAGGGATATTGATCTGAAATTTTCTTTCCTCGATGTGTCCTTCTCTGGTTTGGTATCAGGGTCAGTTTAGCTTCATAGACTGAGTTGGGAAGGGTTCCCTCCTCCTCTATTTCATGAAATAGTTTGAGGAGTATTGGAATGAGCTCTTCTTTGAAGGGCTTGTAGAACTTGGCTGTGAATCCATCTGATCCTGGACTTTTCTTTGTTGGTAGGCTTTTGATGACTTCTTCTATTTCATTGCTTGAAATTGATCTATTTAAATTGTGTATGTCCTCCAGATTCAGTTTGGGTGGCTCATATGTCTCTAGGAACCTGTTAATGTCTTCGAGGTTTTCTATTCTGTTGGAGTATAAATTTTCAAAGTAACTTCTAATTATGTTTTGTATTTCAATTGTGTCTGTTGTAATGTTTACATTTCCATCACGAATTTTAGTAATTTGGAGTTTCTCTCTCCTTCTCTTTGTTAGCGTGGCTAAGGGTTTATCAATTTTGTTTATTTTTTCAAAGAACCAACTTTTTGTTTTGTCAATTTTTTGAGTTGTTTCTTTTGTTTCAATTTCATTGATTTCAGCTCTGATTTTGATTATTTCCTGTCTTCTACTACTTTGGGTGATGATCTGTTCCTCTTTTTCTAGGGCTTTGAGCTGTAATGTGAGGTCATTGATTTGTTGACTTTTCATTCTTTTATTAAATGCACTCTAAGCAATGAATTTTCCTCTTAGCACTGCTTTCATAGTATCCCAGAGATTTCGATATGTTGTATCTTTGTTCTTGTTGACCTCTAAGAATCTTTTAATTTCCCCCCTAATGTCTTCTGTTATCCATGTATCATTCAATGGCATATTATTTAATCTCCAGGTCTTGGAGTAGTTTCTGTTTCTAACTTTATCATTGACATCTAATTTCATTCCATTATGATCTGATAGTATACAAGGTAGTATCTCTATGTTTTTGTATTTGCTAAGAGTAGCTTTGTTGCATAACATATGGTCTATTTTAGAGAAGGACCCATGAGCTGTGGAGAAGAAAGTGTATTCACATTTTGATGGATGGAATATTTTTTTTTATTTACTTATTGATTCATTGAACACAAATGGAGTACAGCTACTGTTTCACTGGTTGTACACAAAGTAGAGTCACACCATCTGTGTGTTCATGCATGTACACAGGGCAATGGTATCTGTCACATATTCTGTTATTATTTTTACCCCCCCCCCCC
>JAJEJO010002522.1:191535-232164 GCA_020662805.1 Glaucomys volans
GCATATTATTTAATCTCCAGGTCTTGGAGTAGTTTCTGTTTCTAACTTTATCATTGACATCTAATTTCATTCCATTATGATCTGATAGTATACAAGGTAGTATCTCTATGTTTTTGTATTTGCTAAGAGTAGCTTTGTTGCATAACATATGTCTATTTTAGAGAAGGACCCATGAGCTGTGGAGAAGAAAGTGTATTCACATTTTGATGGATGGAATATTTTTTTTTATTTACTTATTGATTCATTGAACACAAATGGAGTACAGCTACTGTTTCACTGGTTGTACACAAAGTAGAGTCACACCATCTGTGTGTTCATGCATGTACACAGGGCAATGGTATCTGTCACATATTCTGTTATTATTTTTACCCCCCACCCCGCCCCCACCCCTCCCTTCCCTCTATGCTATCTATCCCTCCTCCATTCTTGCCACCCTTCCCTCCCGCATTATGCATCATCATTCATTTATCAGAGAGTCCATTCGGCCTTTGGATTTTTGGGATTGACTGATCTCACTTAGAATAACAGTCTCCAACATCATCCATTTACCTATAAATGCCATAATTTTATTCTTCTTTATGACTGAGTAGTATACTACTTTCCATCTTTTCCTGAGTAGTATACTGAGTATGGCTGAGTAGTATACTACTTTTCCATCTGAGTATACTACTCAGCCATAAAGAAGAATAAAATTATGGCATTTGTAGGTAAATGGATGAAATATTCTATATATGTCTGTTAAGTCTAAATTAGCGATTGTGTCATTGAGTCCTGTGGTTTCTTTGTTCAATTTTTGCTTCGAAGATCTGTCCAACGGTGAGAGAGAAGTGTTAAAGTCTCCCAGTATTATTGTGTTTTGGTCTATTTGGCTCCTGAAGTTTAGAAGGGTCTGATTGACGTACATGGATGCACCATTGTTTGGTGCATAAATATTTATGATTGTTATGTCTTGCTGATTTATGCTTCCTTTAAGCAGTATGAAATGTCCTTCTTTATCCCTTCTGACTACCTTTGGCTTGAAGTTTGCTTTATCTGAAATGAGGATGGAAACTCCTGCTTTTTTACTCAGTCCATGTGCATGGTATGTTTTTTCCCAACCTTTCACCTTTAGTCTGTGGGCATGTTTTTCTATGAGATGAGTCTCTTGAAGGCAGCATATTGTTGGGTCTTTCTTTTTAATCCAATCTGTGAGTTTATGTCTTTTGATAAATGAGTTTAGGCCATTTACATTCAGTGTTATTATTGAGATATGACTTGTATTTCCTGCCATTTTAGCTTTTTTGGGGTTTTTAGCTTAACTCTGTTTCTCCTTTGATTGACTCTTTCTTTAGGGTAGTTCCTCCCCATGTTGACTGAGATTGTTGTTTTTCGTTTCTTCCTCGTTGAATATTTTGTTGAGAATGTTCTGTAGGGCAGGCTTTCTCTTTGTGAATTCTTTAAGCTTTTGTTTATCATGGAAGGATTTTATTTCATCATCAAATCTGAAGGTAAGTTTTACTGGGTATAAGATTCTTGGTTGGCATTCGTTTTCTTTCAGAGCTCGAAATGTGTTGTTCCAGGCCCTTCTTGCTTTTAGGGTCTGGGCTGAGAAATCTGCTGATATCCATATTGGTTTCTCCCTGTAGGTAATCTGATGCTTTTCCTCTTGCAGCCTTTAAAATTCTATCTTTGTTTTGTATGTTAGGTATTTTCATTATAATGTGCCTTGGTGTGGATCTGTTGTAATTCTGTGCGTTTGGTGTCCTGTAAGCCTCTTGTATTTGATTTTCCATCTCATTCATCATATTTGGGAAATTTTCTGATATTATTTCATTGAACAGATTATTCATACCCTTGGTTTGTATCTCTGTGCCTTCCTCAATCCCAATAACTCCTAAATTTGGTCTTTTCATGATGTCCCATATTTCTTGGAGGTTTTGTTCATGATTCCTAACCACCTTCTCTGTGTGTTCGACTTTGTTTTCAAGATTAAATATTTTGTCTTCATTGTCTGAGGTTCTGTCTTCCAAGTGATCTCTTCTGTTAATTACGCTTTCTATTGAGTTTTTAACTTGGCTTATTGTTTCCTTCATTTCCCTGTTTCCTTCAAGGATTTCTGTTTGTTTTTTTCTCAGAACTTCTAACTCTTTATTGAAATGATTTTTCGCTTCCTGAAATTGCTCTATTAGTGATTATTCATAGCCTGAATCTGCTCTCTCGTCACATCATCCTCTTCTCGGATCATCTTAATTATGAACATTCTGAACTCCCTTTCTGTCATTCCTTCTACCATGCTGTCTTTTGGATCTCTTGATGTATCATCTAGGTTTGTTTGGAACCCTTTCTTCCCGTGTTTTCTCATGTTGCTCATGTATCTTCCCCTCTAGTAGTGCAAATCAGAGGGATTGCACTACTAGAATGTTCCCTGTAAAGACTTAAAGTGTCCCTGCAGATTTCCAGTAACTCACCCGATGTTTGAGAGGCGCTTGTTCAAGCAGTGACCCAAGATAGCTGCTATCCCACTACCTCCAGGTTGGGAATGATCAATGATTCTGGGCAGAGGCAACCAGGAGTTGCAGTGCCGTGGCCTTGCCGGAAGACCTGAACTCAGCTCCAAGGACTCAGGCAGCCGACGATGGTCTCTCTCCGCCAGGGAAGCTGCAAAATGGCACCAAAGGGCCCAAACTCCCTGCCGGAGCTGGCGCTGTCTCCTCTCCCGGCCAGATCTCACAAGGAGTTGCAGTTTCATGGTCCCGTCAAAAGACCTGAGCTCAGCTCCGAGGACTCAGGCAGCCGAATATGGTCTGTCTCTGCCAGGGAAGCTGCAAAATGCCGCAGAAGGGCCCAAACTCCCTGCAGAAGCTGGTGCTGTCTCCGCTCCAGACCAGATCTCACCTGGAGCCGCAGCGCCATGGCCCTGCTGGAAGACCTGAGTTCAGCTCTGAGGTCTCAGGCAGCTGAAGATGGTCTCTCTCCGCCAGGGATGCTGCAGAATGGTGCAGAAGGGCCCAAACTCAGTGACCCCAGCGGCTCCCAGCCAGACCTCTCGAGAAGCCGCGGCTCAGTGGCTTGGAAGACCCGACCTCAGCTCCTAAGACCCCGGCAACCGGAGGTGGTCGCTCTCTGCCAGGGAAGCTCAGCTCCGAGGACCCAGGCAGTCAGACATGGGCCCTCTCTGCCAGGGAAGCTGCAAAATGGCGCCAAGGGGTCCAAACTCCCTGCCAGAGTCAGCAACCCCAGAGGCTCCTGGCCAGACCTCTCCAGAAGCCGCGGTGCAGTGGCTCGGAAGACCCGACCTCAGCTCCGAAGCCCCAGGCAGCCCGAGATGGTCACTGTCTGCCAGGGAAGCTCAGCTCTGAGGACCCAGGCAGCTGGAGATGGTCCCTCTGCCAGGGAAGCTCAGCTTCAAGGCCCCAGACAGCTGGAGATGGTCACTCTCTGCCTGGGAAGTTGCTGGCTGGTGCCGGAGCCTGGCCAGTGACTCTAAAGCCTCTGATGTGGACCCACACTCACTTGCTGGCTGGTGCAGACCCAGGTCGGTGACTCTGAAGCAGCTGCAGGGTCCGGCGCTCCCGGGTGGTAGCTGGCTGCAGCTGGGCCAAGCCCAGCCTGGCAGAGTTGGTTCCGGAGCAGCAACTGGGGACCCCTTATATGTGATTTGAATATAACATCTCGTTGAGAGCCATATTCCTGCTGTTTGAATCCTGAGCAAGTAGGAATCCATGGAGCAAGTAGGAATGCAGCCTTCCTCTAGCCCGCCATTTTGAATCCCCAGAGCATATTTCTTCTGAAGGTTAAAATAGGACTGTTAGATTCTGTTTTTGTGAAAACCAATCTGTTAAAAATGACTTAATCTTTTTTGAACAAGGTCAGGAATATCAGTGTAATACATACATTCAAGATATAGATTGTACATGTGTTTCTAAATATACCTGCCCAGCAGGCTATTTATACCCACCAATTTTCAACATGCCAGTCTTCTTCCCCTCTCACAGCAGATGAGTGAGAGAGACTGTGGGCCAGTGATGAAATCAAAGCATCCTAATAGAGGTTAGGAGAAAGTGGGAGAATACTCCTCTCTGCTCAGGGAAGAAGGCCCAGTGAGGATGACCCCCACTGGAGTCCACTAGAGGGACATCCATGTTGGCATCATGTCAGGTTCCTAAACTGACACCAGTGAATAAAGTGACCTGGAAGAAATCCGGACTGAATCCCTCAGGAGTTTTCAAACTCATGTTTGGGGACTTTTTTCAGATATTCACTGTGGAATTGGGATCCTGATGATTTCAGCTGCTTTGAGCTAAGCTTTGGGTGTTGGGGGTCTCTCAGTGAATGTGAGAGAGGAGATGAGCAGATGCAATCAGGGCTGTTGGGGTTTCTGCTTTTATTTACAGCCTACATGTTACACGCATGGCATCACTGTTCCATTGACCCTTGAACCACCATATATACAGTCACATGTCACATCCCTTGACTTGGGTTTCTCTTTTACTCTATAGATATGGGACCTCTTCACATGGACTATTTAAGAAGCTGGGAATTCCAGGCCAAAGACCTCTGCCTTTTTTTTGGGGAACTGTTCTTTATTATCCCCAGGTGAGTGTCATTTGAGCTCCCTGATTTGCCACTTATGGTTGCAAACTCCTGCTTGTTACATCAGAAGAAATTCAGCTCCTCAGGAGGAAGTTTTGAGATTTCAAGCTTTCAGAAACAGCGTGTGGGCCCCATCCAGAGCACAGCCAGGTTTAACCAGGGGCTCTGTTCACAACTCCTTATAGCCTCAGGTTCACTTCTGTTGATGAGCTCTCTGGCTCATCAGCACTGAATATTGTGGACTTTAAGTTCAGACCATGAGCATGCTCACAGGGTTTTTTTTTTCTCAGTGCAGATCTAGGAAGATACTCTCATACCTCTGGGATACTTTATTTGCAGTTAAAATATTACAACTGGAACTTAGCACCAGGAAGATTAATTTTTTAGTTTCGATCATGAACACTCAGAACTAGGGTCTAACTATCTGTGTCCTATGTGCAAAGAGGTAGCATCTCCACTTTATCCAGACTGAGCTTCAACACAGGAAGGTAACAGTGAGCTTATTTGCTCACTGTCTCACTTTCTTACTCAACACCATGATTGAGACAACATAAATCTCCTAGGCTGGAAAAGGTTGCTGGTGTCTTTAACTTCCTAATTCTACCAGAATTCTAGAGAAAACATGAGATAAATTAAAATGATGCAGGATGAGGAGATAAAAGATTATGCATGGCCCTGGGAAACACTCATTTTCCCTTGGCCTGGCTTTCTTCATGTGCCCATGGAGGTAATAATTCAGAAAGTTCCAGTATTTCTGAAACACCACAAGCAGAAGAAGAAATACTGCAGAAGAGAGGGATGTTGTATTCATAGTCAAGGGTAATTGGTTGAATATATCCAATATTTAGAGAAAATTCAAATGACTTCACATTTTCCATTTCAAATATCACCCATATTTTTTCCTTTCTCCTCAGAAGCCTCTGAATAAGAGCTTCTCTCTAACCACCTGTTGGAAACAGGAAGCCTGATTGCATGGGATTTGGGTCATTTGTGACCCAATCAGATATGTTTTCAATACATTTAGAACAACAATGAAATTTCATTGTTTTCTTCTTCCTATGGTTTTTTAAAATTTTGACACAGAGTGTTATAAAAAGTTTGTAAAAATGTGGGGGTAAGTATTGTGGAAGCTTCTCTTGAGTAGTCTTGTCATGATGTGGCACCCCAATGTGTGATGACAGCCTCAGCCAAGAACTCTTGGGATGCAACCCTCTGGGGAGCAGAGTCCTTGGAGGCTTCACCTGCCAAGGGTCCTGCATGTCACCAGGAGTCAGGGTCCACAGTCTTACTTCAGCTGATAATGTTGCATATTTTGGTTTTTCTCTTGGCCTTGATGGCCCACAGACTCCTAGTCTCACTATTCATCCAGTGTCTGACTATTCCTACTTTTCCCATTTTTTCTACCATTCTGACCCCTTTAATTTAATAGAATTTGTTTTTGAGAACTTGTTTATCATGGGCTTATAAATTAAGGGCATCTCTTTACCCCATTGATTTCCTTTTAATTTAAAGGCAAAATTCCTTTATTTAAATTTCAGATTTAATATAGGCTTTCAAACAAAAGGCTAGGAGGTACTGAGAAATAGATGGGAAACTGATTCTGCTCTGCTTCCTTCATTTTCTCTACTTTCTTTCTTTCTTTCTTTTTTGTTGTTGTTGTTACTATTGTTCATATGCCATTTTTAAGTTTTCAGCCTTGACTCTTCCATGAAGTAGACAAAAGTATTTCTTTCTCTACTTCATCCACTTGAGTTAAGACTAGGATGTAGTTACACCAGTGAGTTTGGTGGATTGATGGAGTTTATGTTGGAGAGCAGCCTCAGCTAACTGTAGCAACTCTTCCCTTTTGGAAGTGGTGGGGGTTTGGTGAGAGCATAGAAGAGTTATAATAATTTTGCTCTACACTAAAAGATAGTGGGAGGAGTCATTGACTCTTCCTCTCCATCTTCTCTCATCAGTCCTCAGAAAACCCCAGACTGGCCACAGTGTTCTGCTCAGTTGACATGGCCCATGGATACCATGTGATCCAATGACACAACACACCTCTCTGGATCTCTATTGACCCCATCCCAGCCACCCCTTCAACACTTAGTAGTTGTGAGCACTTAGTCCATTATTTGCCTTTGATTTTTCACTGACCTAATAGGCTTTTTTTATGATTTGTATTTTTATTTGGTATATTGTTCTTGTGAAAACTTAAAATAATTTTAAAATCACAACTTTTATATATGCAATGACATTCTGGGAATTGGAATTTGCAGAGTTTTAGAAAAACATAAATCACAAAATAAAATAATTGATTTGAAGAATGATACATTTTTCAAATAATTTTATATCAAAGTTGATTTTTCATTTAATAAATAGAATCTTTTATTTACTTCTAAATGCTTAAAATTTCTTTATTTTATTTTATTTATTTTTTTATTTACTTATTGATTCATTTAACACAAATGAAGCACAGCTATTGTTTCACTGGTTGTACACAAAGTAGAGTCACACCATCTGTGCATTCATGCATGGACACAGGGCAATGGTATCTGTCACACTTTCTGTTATTGTTTTTACCCCCCACCCCGCCCCCACCCCTCCCTTCCTTCTATGCTATCTATCCCACCTCCATTCTTGCCACCCTTCCCCCCCGCATTATGCATCATCATTCATTTATCAGAGAGACCATTCGGCCTTTGGATTTTTGGGATTGGCTGATCTCACTTAGCATAACAGTCTCCAACATCATCCATTTACCTACAAATGCCATAATTTTATTCTTCTTTATGGCTGAGTAATATTCCATTGTGTATATATATACCACAGTTTCTTTATCCATTCATCTACTGAAGGGCATCTAGGTTGATTCCATAATCTAGCTATTGTGAATTGAGCTGCTATGAACATTGATGTGGCTGCATGATGGAGAAAAGACAGCCTCTTCAACAAATGGTGCTGGGAAAACTGGAAATCCATATGCAGCAAAATGAAACTAAACCCATATCTCTCACCCTGTACAAAACTCAACTCAAAGTGGATCAAGGACCTAGAAATCAGACCAGAGACTCTGCACCTAATAGAAGAGAAAATAGGTCCAAATCTTCATCATGTTGGCCTAGGACCAGATTTCCTTAACATGACTCCCAAAGAGCAAGAAATAAAAGCACGAATCAATGATTGGGATGGAGTCAAACTAAAAAGCTTTTTCTCAGCAGAGGAAACAATCACCAATGTGAAGAGAGAGCCTTCAGAGTGGGAGAAAATCTTTGCCACACACACTTCAGATAGAGCACTAATCTCCAGAATCTACAAAGTACTCAAAAATCTTTACACCAAGAATACTAATAACCCAATCAATAAATGGGCCAAGGAAATGAACAGACACTTTACAGAGGAAGATCTACAAGCAATCAACAGATTTATGAAAAATGTTCAACATCCCTCGTTATAAGAGAAATGAAAATCAAAACCACCTTAAGATTTCATCTTATCCCAATTAGAATGTCTTTTAATAAGAACACAGGCAACAACAGGTGTTGGCGAGGATGTGGGGAAAAGGGTACACTCATACATTGCTGGTGGGAGTGCAAGTTGGTGCAGCCACTCTGGAAAGCAGTGTGGAGATTCCTTAGAAAACTTGGAATAGATCCACCATTTGACCCTGCTATCCCACTCCTTGGCCTATACCCAAAGGACTTAAAATCAGATTACTAATAGGCTTTTAAATAATCCAATATTGTGCCATGAGAAAAGTTACAGAGACCAGTGTATGCAATACTATTGTATGTACCATCGAGATTTCACAACATGTTCCATTTTTGTTTCTAATTATGATCTCTTAGAAGGTGTATTTTCTCTTTTAAGTTTCTTTTTCATACTTCACCTACATCACCCTTTATGCTATGAAGTCTCTGGTGGCTTCTGTGGTCCCCAACTTGAACCAGGACTTCATGTTGCTATGTATTGTAGGACTAGGCATGCAGAGCATGTAACATCAGGATCAAAGTCTGGATTTCTGCTGTGGAATCTGACCTGTTAGATTACATCAGCTCTGTTTTCCCAACACAGGCTTTAGGATGGTTGACAGTCCATTTTGGCTATTTCAGGCACAAACCTGATCAAAACAGTGTTCATCAAAGAATGCTATTCTTTCTTCACCAACCGAAGGGTAAGCATCCACTTTTCAACATTTTAACATTTATCTAATTACTTATTTGTTAAATTATTTTCATTTATTCCTTTTAGTTACACATGACAGTAGAATGTATTTTGACATGTTATGCACACATGGAGTATATATTCCCATTCTTTTAGTTGTTCATGATGCGGAGTTACACTGGTCGTGTGTTCATATAAGAACATAGGAAAGTGATGTCCAATTCCTTCTACTGTCTTTCCTATTCCCCTCATCCTCCTTTCCCTTCTTTCCCCTTTGTTGAATCCAAAGTAGCATTTATTTATTTATTAACTCAACTTTTGTCCTGAGATAGTTATAAATTGAGAAGGAATTGACAAAAATTACAAGGTAGTTGTATGAATAATTTATTCTGCTTTACCCAATGATTTGTTGCATAACTATGAGTTTGTTAAGCTCCTACTCCTATAGTAACAGGAAATTGAAACAATCCAGGCATTTTATTTTCATTTCTCCTGTTTCATTTGCCTCTGTGTGTGTGTGTGTGTGTGTGTGTCTATGTGCAAATGTCTCACATGCCTACATTTTTAGTGACCATCACATTGAAGACACAGACCTCCTCCTGCACCATAAGACTCTCACTTGCTAATCTTTCAGAGTCACACTGTGTAGCTTGTCCTTCTTAATGTAGCCTTTATCAGAGGAGGCTTGTGGTTATTTGGAGGAGGCTAAGAACTCTCTTCGCCTTTTATGGTTTGAATTTTTGGTTCCCTGTCTGAGAATTCTCATTTAAACTTCCTACATTGTTGTTTTCCTTTCTAAATATTATTTTGTTATAGGGTTTCCATGATCCACTTTCTATTGAAATATATACAAAGTATGAGTTTAAGTCAAGATTCTTTTTCTCTCTTTCCCTTCCTACCTTCCTGCCTCTCCCCTCCTTCCTTCCATTGTTTCTCTCCCTCCCTATCTTCCTTCTTTCCTTCCTTTCCCATCCTTCCTTTCCCTTTATTACTTCCCTTCTTTCCTTTCTTCCTTTCCCTTCATTCCTTTCTTTATTTCCCTTCTTTCCTTTCTTCATTCCCCTTCCTTCCTTCTCTCCTTCCTTCCTTCCTTCCTTCCTTCCTTCCTTCCTTCCTTCCTTCCACTCCTCTTCCTTTCTTCCTTTCTCCTTTTCCTTCATGGACTGTCCAATTCATCCAACACAACTTCTGTAGTCTGTTGTTTCTCCATTGAATCACTTCTCCACCATTGTCAAATCTGTCAGGCCTGCACGTGTGGGTCTATTCCTCATTCCATATTATGGTACTACTTCCTCCCTATAATTATCCCTCATGCATTCTCAGATATTTTTTTATTATGTACCTATATAGTAACTCTGAACATCATGTGAAATGATTCCTCCCATTACATTTATGTTTTAGAATCAATTCACATAGTCTTGTTTTTCCCTTTTCACACAAATTCAGAATAAGCTTTTCTATGTGTACAAGGCTTGCCTATCTTGTAGGAATTGAGTTCAACTTACAGATAACAGAGAAAATTTGCATCTTAAGTCTAAGGAGTATTTTGATACATGCATACTTTCTCTGTCTCTCTAATCCTTTAGCTTTTGTTTGATTCAATTCAACCACTTTTTAAGATACACATGTTCTCACCATATTTTGTGAAATTTATACCTAAAGTATTTCCTTTTCCTCAGAATGACTGTGCATGGGATTTTGTCCCTAAAGTGTTTTCACATATTCTTCATTTACCTTAGAAATAGGCCTGCTTTCTTGTGTGTTGACCACATTGGACAAAGGTTGCGCCTTAAAATAGGGAAAATTTTTGTTCTTTCATATCTGTATGCCTTTTATTTAATTAATTTTCTTTTCTTCTGGCAGTAGCCAAGATTTCCAATGTGAGGTTGATTAAGATCCATGAGAGTGAACATTTCTTTTGAAGGATTTAGACTTTAAGCTTCCAAAATTACCACAACTTTAGCTGAGGTTGATAAGTGTGAGTGTGAATTCTCATAAAATCTCTATATTTACTATTTTAAAAACTTTGATTAATGTATAACAATTGTACATGGTAATAGGGTTTGTTGTTATGTTCAATACATGCATATATTGCACACAACTCAAAACCAGCCTCTGTCTACTTGCCTTCTATTACCCTTCCCAAAATGTAGAAATCACTGATCTACACTCAGAGGAATGTTTTTACTTGTGTTTCTGGAGGTGACTGGCAGATATTGTGGAATTGTTCCTGATGCTTGGGTGAAAGCATTCAGTATGCTACCAATAAGTGTGTTGTTAGCTGAAAATTGTTTTTTATAGACTCTCTTGTCGAGAAGCTTCCCTCTCTTCCTAGTCTCCTAAATTTTTTATCACGAATGACTGCTGGAAGCATATATTTCAATAGAAAAATATATTTTAGATGATGGAACTAATGTTAAGGGTTTTATTTGTGTAGGCCACTACCCAGGAGAAAAATAGAATTATTTTCCTTATACTCTCTGCCCTTGCAGAAAATATTGAAAGAACTTCCATTAATAACTTGTGTTACTTTATCTGTACCATGCTTATATTTCAAATACTTTAAGTTTCAAATACTATTATTTTTAAAATTATCAATCAAGGCACCCTTTTTAATTTATTTAATTTTGATTCATTGTACACAAATGGAGTACAGGTATTGTTTCTCTGATTGTACACAAAGTAGAGTCACACTATCTGTGCATTCATACGTGTACACAGGGTAATGATGTCTGTCTCATTCTGTTATTATTCTTACCCCCAACCCAATCCCACCCCTCCCTGCCCTCTATGCTATCCTTCATCCATTCTTGCCTCCCTTCCACCCTGCATTTATGCATCATCATTCACTTATCAGAGAGATCATTCAGCCTTTGGATGTTGGGGATTGGATAATCTCACTTAGCATGACAGTCTCCAACATCATCCATTTACCTGCAAATGCCATAATTTTATTCTTCTTTATGGCTGAATAATATTCCATTGTGTATATATACCACAGTTTCTTTATCCATTCATCTATTGAAGGGCATCTAGGTTGGTTCCACAATCTAGCTATTGTGAATTGAGCAGTTGTGAACATTGATGTGGTTGCATCACTGTAGTAATTTGATTTTAAGTCCTTTGGGTATAGGCCAAGAAGTGGAATAGCTGGGCCAAATGGTGGATCCATTCCAAGTTTTCTAAGGAATCTCTACACCACTTTCCAGAGTGGCTGCACCAACTTGCAATTCCACCAGCAGTGTCCCCTTTTCCCCACATCCTCACCAATACCTGTTGTTGCCTGTATTCTTAATAAAAACCATTCTAATTGTGATAAGATGAAATATTAAGATGGTTTTGATTAGCATTTCTCTTATAACTAGGGATGTTGAACATTTTTTCATAAATCTTTTGATTGCTCATAGATCTTCTGTAAAGTGTCTGTTCATTTCCTTGGCCCATTTATTGATTGGGTTATTTGTGTTCTTGGCGTAAAGATTTTTTGAGTACTTTGTAGATTCTGGAGATTAGTGCCCTATCTGAAGTGTGTGTGGCAAAGATACTCTCCCACTCTGAAGGCTCTCTCTTCACATTGGTGATTGTTTCCTCTGCTGAGAAAAAGCTTTTTAGTTTGACTCTATCCCAATCATTGATTCATGCTTTTATTTCTTGCACTTTGGGAGTCATGTTAAGGAAATCTGGTCCTAGGCCAAGATGAGGGAGAATTGGAACAATTTCCTATTACATGAAGGATCTCTGGTCTAATTCCTAGGTCCTTGATCCATTTTGAGTTGAGTTTTGTACAGGGTGAGAGATATGGGTTTAGTTTCATTTTGCTGCATATGGATTTCCAGTTTTCACAGCACCATTTGTTGAAGAGGCTGTCTTTTCTCCATTGTATGTTTTTGGTGCCTTTGTCAAGTATGATTTACCAGTTTTTATGTGAGTTTGTTTCTGTGTCCTCTCTTCTGTAACATTGATCTACCTGTCTATTTTGGTGCCAAGACCATGCTGTTTTTGTTACTCTTGCTCTGTAATATCATTGAAGGTCTCATATTGTGATACCCCCTGCTTCGCTCTTCTTGGTAATAGTTGTTTTAGTTATTCTGGGTCACCTATTCCTACAAATGAATTTCATGATTGCTTGCTCTATTTCTATGAGGTCCATCCTTGGGATTTTAATTGGAATTACATAGAATTTGTATATTGCTTTTGGTAGTATGGTCATTTTGACGATATAAATTCTGCCTATCCAAGAACATGGGAGATCTTTCCATCTTTTCAGATTCTCTTTAATTTCTTTCTTTAGTCTTCTGTAGTTCTCATTGTAGAAGACTTTCATTTCTTTTGTTAGATTATTTTCCAAGTATTTGATTTTTCTTGAGGCTATTTGAATGGTATAGTTTTCCTAATTTCTCTCTCAGAGGATGCATCACTATGAATAAAAATGCATTAGATTTATGAGCATTAATTTTATATCCTTCTACTTTACTGAATTCATTTATGAGTTCCAGAAGTTTTCTGGTGGAATTTTTAGACTCTTCTAAATAGAGAATCATTTCATCAGCAAATAGGGATTGTTTGCGCTCTTCCTTTCCTATTCGTATTCCTCTAATTTCTTTGGTCTGTATAATTGCTCTGGCTAGAGTTTCAAGGACAATGATGAATAGTAGGGCAAAAGAGGGCATCCCTGCCTTGTTCCAGTTCTCAGGGGGAATGCTTTCAATTTTTCTCCATTTAGAATGATGTTAGCTGTGGGCTTAGCATAGATAGCCTTTACAATGTTAAGGAACATTCCTACTATCCCTATTTTTTCTAGTGTTTTGAGCATTTGTATTTTATCAAATGCTTTATCTGCATCGATTGAAATAATTATGTGGTTCTTGACTTTAAGTCTGTTGATGTGGTGAATTACATGGATGTTGAACCACCCTTGCATTCCCAGAATGAAGCCCATTTGATCATGGTGCACTGTCTTTCTAATATGCTTTTGTTTGCGATTTGCTAAAATTTTGTTGAGAATGTTTGCATCTGTGTTCATTAGGGATATTGGTCTGAAATTTTCTTTCCTTGATATGTCCTTCTCTGGTTTTGGTATCAGGGTGATATTAGCTTCATAGAATGAGTTTGGAAGGGTTCCCTCCTCCTCTATTTCATGAAATACTTTGAGGAGTATTGGAATGAGCTCTTCTTTGAAGGTCTTGCAGAACTCGGCTGTGAATCCATCTGGTCCTGGACTTGTCTTCGTTGGTAGGCTTTTGATGATTTCTTCTATTTCATTGCTTGAAATTGATCTACTTAAGTTGTGTATGTCCTCCAGATTCAGTTTGGGTGGCTCATATGTCTCTTTGAACCTGTTGATGTCTTCCAGGTTTTCTATTTTGTTGGAGTATAAATTTTCAAAATAGCTTCTAATTATGCTTTCTATTTCAATAGTATCTGTTGTAATATTTCCATTTCCATCCAAATTTTAGTAATTTGAGTTTTCTCTCTCCTTCTCTTTGTTAGTGTGGCCAAGGCTTTATCAATTTTGTTCATTTTCTCAAAGAACCACCTTTTTGTTTTGTCAATTTTTTGAATACTTCTTTTTTTCAATTTCCTTGATTTCAGGTCTGATTTTAATTATTCCCTGTCTTCTACTGCTTTGGGTGCCAATCTGTTTTTTTTTTCTAGGGCTTTGAGCTGTAATGTGAGGTCATTTATTTGTTCATTTTCCATTCTATTATTGAATGTGCCCCATGCAATGAATTTTCCTCTTAGTACTTCATTCATAGTGTCCCATAGATTTTGATATGTTGTATTGTTGTTCTCGTTTACCTCTATGAATTTTTTTACTTCCCTCTGATGCCTTCTGTTATCCATACATCATTCAATAATGTGTTATTTAATCTCCAAGTGTGGAATAGTTTCTGTTTATTATTTTATTATCTGTTCCTAATTTCATTCCATTATAATCTGACAAAATGCAAGGTATTATCTCTATCTTTTTGTATTTGCTAAGAGTAGTATTGTGGCATAGCATATGGTCTATTTTAGAGAAGAATCCATGTGCTCCTGAGAAGAAAATGTATTCACTTGTTTCTGGATGGAATACTCTATATATATCTGTTAAGTCTATATTATTGATTGTGTTATTGAGATCTATGGTTTCTTCGTTCAATTTTTGTTTGGAAGATCTGTCCAACAATGAGAGAGGTGAAGCAAATAATCATTTCAATGAAGAGATAGAAATTCTGAAAAAAACCCCAGAAATCCTTGAAATGGAGGAAACAATAAACCAAATTAAAAACTCAATAGAAAGCATAACTAGCAGGCTACATCACTTTGAAGTCAGAACCTCAGAAAATAAAGACAAAATATTTAATCTTGAAAATAAAGTCGACCAAACAGAGAAGATGGTAAGGAATCATGAACAGAACCTCCAAGAAATATGGGACATCATGAGAAGACCAAATTTAAGAATTATTGGAATTGAGGAAGGCACAGAGATACAAACCAAAGGAATGAATAATTTGGTCAATGAAATAATATCAGAAAATTTCCCAAATCTAAAGAATGAAATGGAAAATGAAATACAAGAGGCTTACATGACACCAAATGCACAAAATTACAACAGATCCACACCAAGGCATTATATAATGAAAATACCCAACATACAAAATAAACAGAATTATAAAGCCTGTGAGAGAAAAGCATCAGATTACATACAGGGGGAAACCAATACAGATGTAGGAAGATTTCTCAACCCAGACCCTAAAAATGAGAAAGGCCTGGAACAACATATTTCAAGCTCTGAAAGAAAATGGATGCTAACCAAGAATCTTATACCCAGCAAAATTTACCTTTAGATTTGATGATGAAATTAAATCCTTCCATGATAAACAAAAGCTAAGAGAATTCACAAATAGAAAGCCTGCACTACAGAACATTCTCAGCAAAATATTCCAAGAGGAAGAAATGAAAAACAACAATGTAACCAAGCAAAGGGAGGAATTACCCTAAAGGAATAGTCAATTAAAGGAGAAACCAAGTCAAGTTAAAAGCCAAAAAGAAGTCAAAATGTCCAGGGATGCAAGTCATATCTCAATAATAACCCTGAATGTTAATGGCCTAAACTCAGCAATCAAAAGACATAGACTGTCAGATTGGATTAAAAAGAAAGACCCAACAATATGCTGCCTTCAAGAGACTCATCTTATAGCAAAGGACACCCACAGACTGAAGGTGAAAGGATGGTAAAAACCATACCACACACATGGACTCAGTAAAAGAGTAGGAGTTTCCATTCTCATTTCAGAGAAAGCACACATCAAGCCAAAATTAGTCCGAAGGGATAAAGAAGGTCATTTCATACTGCTTAAGGGAAGCACAAATCAGCAAGACATAACAATCATAAATATTTATGCCCCAAGCAATAGCACATTCATGTATATTAAACAAATACTTCTCAATTCCAGGAACCAAAGAGACCACAACACAATAATACTAGGTGAGAGCCTTGTTTTTATTTAATAGATATGAATTTGCCTCCGAGCAATGATGGCTTTTTCTCCATTCCACAAGTTTAATATATTGTGCCTTTTTTTTCCTTCCAAGTCATTATCTGTTTGCCCCTTATATTTCTTCTTTGATCCATTTATTTAGAGCCATATTGATCAATTTGCCCATATTTTGAATTTCCCAATTTTCTTTCTAATACTGTTTTCTGGATTCCTTCCCATGGTACTTGAGGAACACATGCTCTGTGGGTCCTTCCTGACTGCTCTTTCTTGAACAGCATGACTAACTGCAGCCCCAGACTAAAAACCAGTTTTATCCAAAGATACTGTTCCAATACATGAAGGGGCAGGTGGCCAGGGTTTTCTTCTTGCTCCTTTGGTCATTCCACAGAGGCAGAAGGGGTCACTGATCTCACTGCTGTGGTTATGGCCCTCTGCATGACCTTCTCTTGCTTGGTCAGTGGCCTGGAGCCCAATCAGTGGTCAGAGAAGAAATGGCTCCTGTTTAGGAACCCTTGTGACTTCCACTGTTCTGATTGGTAGAAAAGATGGAATTGTTTCTGGTAAAATTTACATTTTCACTGCAGTCTCCCCACTTCTTTTTTTTTTTCTTTCCCCTGCAGCACTCTTTCCATTCCTTACTCTGATTTTTGAGGCATTAAATATGTCTGTGTTTCCAAAAGATGTTACAAACTTTTTGAAGAAAGCTGTAAGCAGACTGAAAGAAACTTGCCTCAAAGAGAAACACAAGGTAAAATCTGTTGGTGGTTATGGGAGGATGTTCATTTTGGATAATTTATTTGACACTGTGTGTATAACTTCTATACTTCTTTGAATATTTTAAAAAGATAAATAAAGAACTCTTGGTGGAGAGTAGTAGAGTCATTCTCCTGGGGAAGTATAAAGAATACAGTGTGTGGTAATTGAGATACAAGAATGAATCAGGGAGGGACTTGAATTAGAACGATATGTATTCTGTGCTTTTATAATTATGTTGAATGGATTCTACTGTCACATAGAACTAAAAAGAAGCAACAAAATATTTAAAATAAATAAAATCATATATTCCAAAGGTAAAGAAAAGAATGAATCAGAGAGAAAGCATTTGCAATTAAATAAATGGGCATGGAAATTAGTTTGTCATAAATATTGCTGATGTGCAAAGTCCCATGTGCTCTCAAAAGGAATCTTTGTACATTGGTGACTGGAATATACATTAGGACAGTCATCATAGAAAACTATCTGGAGGTCTCTCAAAAATAAAATACAGAACCCACCATATGATCCAGTTTTTCCCACAGGAAATGAAATCACTATGTTGAAAAGACACCCACACTCCCATATTTAAAGCATCCCTATTATAAAATTGTTCTCATTAAGCCGGGCATAGTGCCATATGCCTGTAATCCCAGTGGTTTGGGAAGCTGAGGCAGGAGGATTACTATTTCAAAGCCAGCCTCAGCAATTTAGCAAGGCTCTAAGCAACTCAGTGAGACCCTTTCTCTAAATAAAATGCAAAATAGGGCTGGGGATATGGCTCAGTGGTGGAGTGTCCCTAGGTTCAATCCCCAGTATCCAAAAAACATTGTTCTTATTAAGTAAACTGAAGAGATTTTCAAAAGATTTACCATAATGAAATGATAGATAGGGTTAAAAATGTGTTTAAACTGACATAAACATCATACCACAGCATATACACATATCAAAGGAATGGGGCAACTGTTAATATGTACAATTTAATGATTTATCTATCACTTAAAATTATTTCTAATAGGGCAAAAAATCTTATCCCATCCAGTCTCTTCAATGGATAAAATTTCTACATAAAAATTATTCTCCTGGTGCTTTAATTTCATCAGATTTTTATAGTGGTAAAGACTCATTGCAGTTCCAAACCTCTCACTTTACAAATGCTCCACAGAAGGCCTCATCAGACCTGCCGGTACTGTTTGGCTGCTCACAGAGTAAGCATGGGATCTTTAGGCATGAAGGTTTTGCCTCATGTAGGAAGGCCAGCACAAGGATGTATGCAGGCCAGGGAGCCAGGATGGGTTCCCCCTGTGTCAGTATGAGGTTTATAGCTTTAGGCATGATGGAGTCTTTCAAGACACTTGCCCAAAATCTGCTAATGAATTCTGGAAATGACAGGAGATTAATCTGTGGCATCTTTGGTGAGGAATTAAGACAGTGGAACCAAATATTGAAGTCCAAGACTTCTTCGTAAGCAAACAAATGTAATAGGAGACAGAACCAGCCACTCTTAGGCCAGGAGGCTGTGTTCCAAATCCAAAGAAGCTCAGGAGCAGGGAGAGCAAAGATGAGGAGCTATTGGACACCACAGCCGGTTTTCACTCAGGGAAACATCCTACTCTCCAAAGTTTGTAGATGGATGCTTTTCTTCACTAAGGACTTAGGAAACCCCAGCCAGACTTCTGCACTTAAAGAAGTCATATTCTCAGATGGGAAATTAAGTTCTACATTCTTAATTTATTTCTGACTTCATAAATGACCTTCAGTCTTTGAAATTTCTGGTTCCAAAATCAGGTGGATTTTCTGCAGAAAATCCTGCAGAGAATTCTGTATTCCCAGAATTCAAAAGATGAGAACTCTTGTAAAGTTAACCAAAGTTGCTGACGGGTCTGCTGATTGGGAAACAGAGGGAAGGTTTTTCTGGAAATGTGCAGGAGGCTTTCCAGGCAGAAGAGCATTTCTACCAAGTTCCAGAAAGATCACACTTGGATGTTATACATGATAGCCTAAGGAACTTTCTAGAAGGACACCTACAGCGATATTCAAATCTTGAAGTTGATATAAACAAGTATTTATTTCGCCAGCATGGTATTTTTATTCAACTTACTTTCTTATATTTATTTTGATGCTCAAATTCTCCCATATTTGGCCACTGAAATCCATTTCATTTGGGCTCCTGGGTCCTTTATTAATTTTTTAACCTTTTTTGTGATTGTTTTAAATGTAGGTTATGTTTACTTTGAGAAATTATAGGTCTATTGAGTTGAAAATATTGAGGTTTTCCATGTAGTCTTGCATACATTTCTTCACTCTTAACATCCACCATGAGAGAGTTATATTTATCACAATTCATGAACCTGTATTGACAGTTCTATCATTCAAAGTCCATAGATTTCATCGTGCTTTGCTCTTGGTCTCATATATTCTAAGGTTATGACAAATGTATACTGACATGTAACCACATTATAATAACAGACACTGTATTCTGAGCTCTTCTCATTTATTTTCTGAGAACTTTCTTGCTTTCTGATTCAAGATATTCCAGGTTTCTGCTCTGTTGCTCCTGACAGCCTTGGAATCAGTGATTTTTTTCTCCAAGGATTTTATGTTTTGTTTTGTTGCAATTAATGTTACTTAGAAATAAAAATCTGTGATCATCTTGTGGATTTTTGCTTTGAGATTCTCTCAGCAGACAAAATTATGAATGTGAAATACTTCTGAATGGAGCAGAGAAAATAGATATTTCTTTATCTATTCATATCCAGTGATATAAATTATTTTTTCTCTCTCTCACAATTTTTTTCATAATTTATTGCTTATTTCTATGACACAAATACTCACATTGTGGTCTAATTTAAGGAAGCACTGGCTTGAAAATCATCTGAAAAAAATTCCTGAATGTTGAACGATTAATTCTAGAGAAGACTGGGCTTCTATAGCCTGCCAGTTTATGTTTACATGTACGAAAACATCAATCTATCTATCCATCCACCTATCTATCTATCATCTATCCATCCTCTATGTAGCTTTCCAGTTCTATTCAGCATTCTGTGATGAAGGAAACAATCTATAATTCTACTGTTCAATAATATAACCAGAAAACTCTTGTGCCTACTGACCACTTCATTTGTGGCTTGCACCACTGAGGAACTGAAGTGTACTGACCTTTAATTAATTAAAATTTACACATCCACATGTGGCTAGTGGCTACCACAGCAGACAGCCAAGCTCCAAACTTTGACTTTCTACTCCTATTTCATGGGGTTCATACTCACTGGGATAAAAAATTTGATAATTAAACATTCCCACTACATCACAGAAATACATCAGTAAATCTGAACTCTGTAGACCTTTCATACACTTGCTTTGTATTCTTTTTTCTCTTGAATTGCATGTTTGGCACAGGGTCCTTGTTTATTTCAGGGCCCCATGCATCTAAATGTCCCCATCCATTCCCAGATACATGAGTTAAGTTCATGATTGTGCTTAACTTCTGTCAAGAGAAAAATCAAGAGGGAGGTCAGCTTCTATCACAAGAGCTGTTTGGTGTGCCTGAAGTGGAGCAGAGAGAAGGCAGGTACCAGGGAAGGTGACATGCAGACATGACTGAATAAGTGCTGTGTTTTACTAAAATAGACCCTACTTTCCCCCATATGTCATGCCCATTGCACTTCTATTGACAGTTTCTTTTGCTACTTTAGTGACATTCATTAGATCAGTGTCATTCACTACTCTTCTAATGTTGTGTGTTGCTATGTACTTTCTGTATATTCTGAGATCATTCATTTTGAAGACCTAATGCCTCTCACAGGTGTAATTCCTGCTTCCTAGGGGAAGATCTGCACAAAAATCACCCACATATTTTGTAAGTTCAGATTTTGATTTGGAGGTTCTCACATGGATTTGAGATTTTGTGATGATAATAATTTCCCAAATGCTGTTGATGCTGCTGATCCATGGACCACACAAGAGATTCTCTGCTGCCATTTCCTCCAACATCTTTAGATGAACCTTTAATTTTCCATATTGAAACATAGGTATTATTGCAAACACTATCAAAGTATTTCAAGCTATATTTTACCAGGAATAATTTTAAATTTTCCTGGGGTTGGAAACCATGCTCTTTTTCATTTACACAAAATATTTTTTGGATAATCCGAGGGACATACTGGTCATACTGTTTATATTAGGTAGAAATGCCATCTCTTGAAATTACTTATCTTTGGTGGTGGTAAGAATGGCACAGTGAGCCAAATTGTCTCTCTGATAGGTGAGTGATGGTGCATGGTGTGGGGTGGAATGATGGCGGGAATGGAGAAGGGATGGAGAGCATGGACGGAGGGGAGGGGTGGGGTTGAGGTTGGGGGGTAAGAATGGTGGCAGTGTGTGTGACAGACATCATTGCCCTGTGTGCATGTGTGGATGCACAGATGGGGTGACTCTGCTTTGTGTGCAGCCAGAGGAACGGTTGCTGTGCTCCATTTGTGTTTGGTGAATCAAAAAATTAAATTAAAAAAAATAAGGGGGAAAAAAAAAGAATGGCACAGTGAGGAACAGATGTCCAAGAGTGGTGTAGACCTTGGGAAAATGGGATTCAAATTATTTTTCCTTTGTCTCCCCTGTCAGATAGACATGAGAGTGAAAATGACTCCCAGAATGACCCTGAATTGCTATTCCTTGGTCCTCCCTAGGGATGTATGCACTTTGTTTGGATTTCTCTTCATCTAAACTATGATGTTCTGCTTTGCTGGATTCACCTAAATTGTGCTTCCTTTCCCATTTATCCCTGTCTAATCTGGAGCTCGTTGCCCAATCAATTATCTTCATTTTTGCTGGCTATGAGACCACAAGCAGTGCTCTTTCCTTTCTTATGTGTGTACTGGCCATGAATCCTGATGTCCAGACAAAACTGCAGCTTTGCCCAACAAGGTGAGAAGATGGTACCTGGAGAAGGAAGAGAGAGGTGGAGCCTCAACAAGAATTCCTCCTCATTCCTTCCTAGGAGACCGTGTCCAGAAATATAATCACTGATTCCTTTCACCAACTCTATTTGGAAAGGATCTGAAGAGAAAAATGAAGGGGAAAATGTAGTTAATGAATGTTATTCCCCAAAACACAAGGAATTTTAAAAAAAGAATGTAGTTTCAGTCATACTGATGATTGGTTATCACAATGATGCCTAGTAAAAAACATCTACAAGATTCCAGTGGTGTGGAAGTGTAAGCATGTGTCACTCAAAGGTCCATATCATTGGCTCTGCTGATCCTTCTGAAAGAGCTCTGGCCTGGCTGTTAGACAAGTGAAACTGGGCTCCATGGGGCAGGCTGCTCCACACATCTTCACAGTCGAGTCACACATTTAGAGAGAAGCAGCCAAGGTATGAGTCAGGTTTTCTGGCTCCTGAGCCACACTCCTAACTTCTGCCTTTTGGCCTCTCCAATGTCACAGTAGGTGCTAGCCACATGTGGTGGTCTTCACATCTGTGCCTCAACAGGGAATCTGATGGATATTTAGAGACCTGGTCTCTGGGGCTGGCATGGCTGGTTTGGCAGTGAAGTGGACACAAAGCATCTTCTTCAGAGCTCACAATGAAACCCTGAACAACCACCAGGAGACTGGTCCAGCAACAGAGATTGGAGCTGAGAGTGGCTTCCTATCCTCCTTAGAAAGTTCACTGGAACTGAAATAGTGTGACCTGGTGGCATCCAATCTTAGCCTTCTTTTGGTGGTATTGGGATGGAAGTTACCAGTTTCTCCCAACATTTTTACATGATGTAGTGTGTATCCCTTAAATTTCATATAATTATATAACCAAAGAGCAATTATTTAGGCTGGGTTATTTCCTCTTTTCTATATTCTATTTCCTTAAAATAGACATGTGACTTCTCTAGTGAAAGGTGACAGTGATTTTTACATGTTTTGCCTGAGTATAATTATATCACCTTAGTTACTTTTGCTCATCTGAGAAAAAGTCATACATAATAACACTGAGGATTTTAGGCACTGAAATCTCCCAAAGTTCTCCCATGAGCACAACTCCTCTGCATGTTTCAATGGACCACAAACATGGGTGTCAAGTAGACATGATTGTCTTTACACTGCTTCGTAAATTGTCAGTACTACTCTCCTTCACTATTCTGAATTATTCTTCAAACTGTCTAACACTTTAAAAACACTGTGTAGATTGAGTTTAAAGTTAGCACCAAATTTGAATTTCCAAAAATCTCTTTCTTTCTCTCCAGGCACCTGCTTCTTATGATATCTTGGTACAGATGGAGTACCTGGACATGGTGGTGAATGAAATTCTCAGGTTATACCCAATTGCTGGAAGACTTGAGAAAATCTGCAAGAAGGATGTTGAAATCATGTAGTTTTCATTCCTAGAGCAACAGTGCTGATGGTATGAAGCTTTGTTCTTCATCAAAACCCCATAGTACTGGTCAGAACCTGAGGAGTTCAACCCTGAATGGTACAGGGTCCCTGGGAAAAGGATCCACCCTGGGCCAGGCTAGTCCAAGCATGTCCTGCTATTTTGTAGAATAGGTGACATACAGGTAACTCTGGAATCATTTTCATATATGCTTTTTTATTTTAAGCAGTTTTCAAGTTACAAATATGACATTTCCATGCAAAATTTTGGAAATCTGTGACAAGGAGCAAAACGGATGCTATATCCATCCACTATCCCAAATCTTTTTTATAATCATGAGTTAATAATGTTCTCATAAACATATTTCCATGCATGTATAGATTTTTTGAAAACAGAGATCATATATTTTATTTGATGTTGAACAAGTGTTTAAGAGTCAGCTGTAATTTCTCTACTATCACTTGATACCATATGCATTCAAACATCTGTGTGTATCATCTTTGCATCCATAATTTCAACTAACTCAATCTAAAGATTTTTCTAGTCTCTTTTCCCCTACACTGTCTAATACAATAAATACTTTTTATTTCTTACATTTTATTTTTATTATAAGTAATCCAGAGATGATTTAAAATATATGTCAGGATATGCACCTAGGTTATAGGAATATTTCCCCATTATTTTTATCAGAGACTTGCTCACCCAGGATTTTGTTGTATCCAGATGCTGAAACTAATCCGCCTCAGAAATGGCACCATGACTGTTTGTGTGCATGCATGTGTGTGGGTGTCTGCATTTTCATATTTTATAGAAGGTGCCATAACTGACAAAACCACTATCTCATTTCATTTTATGTGTTCACTCTGTATACTCCTTATATTTTATGCATGTGTTGCTCCCTTTACTGTCTCCATATCATTATTTTCTTTTAAACAGCATTTCTCTCACCTCAATAAGACTGAAATATCCACTAGGCTAATGTGAAGGGAGGTGGAAAAGTTCTATAGCTTAACAATTCTCAGCAAAACCACAACTTGATCTCAATGACCAGCCCAGAATAGCATCCTTTCTACCATTTCTTGGGGGTGTCTCAAGGACAATCTGAAACAAGTAACTATTGTGGTTTTAGCATTTCATTGACTTCTCATCTATCGTGGAACCAGGTTCAGTAAGAAGAACCAGGTTCAGTAAGAAGAACAAGGACATCATCGATCCTTACATATACATGTCCTTTGGAAGTGGGCCCCGAAACTGCATTGGCATGAGGTTTGCTCTCATGAACATGAAACTTGCTACTGTCAAAGTAATGCAGAACTTCTCCTTCCAGCCTTGTAAGGAAACACAGGTCAGTAGATTTTCATATAAATAATGTTTTATTTGAACATGTTTTTCCAAACAGAGAGGTCTATTCACAGAAAGACATGTCCTCCTTCATCATTTAATTCTTAGAATGATTAGAAGGAATTCAAGGTACATGATACTAAAAGTAGTTTTTATGTTTGTAAAACATTACCGTCCTTAATGTATCTTCTCTCTTTCCTGCTGTGGTGGCTGGTGCTTCATTCATTGCTTCTCCTTGTGCTTGTCTATATGTTACAGATTCCCCTGAAATTAAGCAAGCAAGGACTTCTTCAACCTGAAAAACCCATTATTCTGAAGGCTGTGAGCAGAGATGGGACTGTAAGTGGATACTGAGCTTCCCAAGGATTTCTGCTTTTTTCTCCTAAAAGACTGGAACCCAGAACAGCAGAGGACAATTTATTTCATGAAGAAAACTCAAAATGAAGATAGGCTTCATATTCCTCAACTGATGAATGATTAGAGATGCTGGACCTTCACTGAGCTTGCTCAGCGTCTGTGCAGAGTATTATCTATTGTGTGATGGAAAGGAGATGACCACCTCAGTGCCAGATTGAAGATTCAGACTCTAATTCTAATGGAATTTCTCCACTCACCACCAGTTAGTACTGGCAGTTCCTCCTGAGCTGATTGGAGAATAAACAATTATCACCAAATTTATCAACATTTTTTTAATGAAAATGTGAATTTTCACGGTGGCTCTTGTAGTGATATTGTTATACCATGTGTTCTTTGAACTATGCTGTAAGAAGGTTCATGATGAGAAAGTCAATAAACATTCCTTATAAAAGTTTATCTGAAAAATTCATGCCCATTTAAGGGGATCTATAGTACTAAATCAGTGAGAGTGAAAACCAAGTATTTTGATCATCATGGAACTCTTTCAGAATCTCAACTTGAATATTAACATAAACAGACTCAATGCACTGTGACTTCTCCCACTGCTGGAACAGTATATTCATATTGCCATTCTGCCATTTTTTGAAACCATAATTTTTAATACACTACTGAGGTATTCATTACTATATCTCTAGTGTTTGGACTTAAGACTCCCATCCCATCTCCCTTGTTGATTCTGGAAAGCAGAAACACATCTGCTGGACATCTTCACCTCTCAACTTGATAACAAGCACAATGAGCATTGAATAAAAAAAAAATGGTGGAGACTCAACTCTTGCAGCAGCAGAGCTCCATACATGCAACTGGCATCAGGAACTGCACAGGGATATTCCACCTTATGTCCTGTTCTTTCTCTTCCCTCCCTTTAATTCCCCTGCCCTTCCTGAATAATTCAATCCTAATGCCAGTAGAGGTGGTCCAGCAATATGGAGGCACACATTGTGCTGAAGGAGGGAATAATGGTGACTTCACATCAGATATCAGATAGAATTGGGTAGCTGTCCTCAGACAGCCTGGCCTGGGTGTGGGAGCCCAAGCAAGGTCAGATGGGATCCAGGCAGAGGGGTGGCCTGTCATAAACACTCATTGCCTCAAAAGGGTAAAGGACACCCAGGTGAGCTGAGGAGGGCATGTGGGTTTAGATGGATGAATGGAAGTTAACTGTGTGAAGAGAGATTGTTTAAATAAGTAAATACACTGAGGATAGTGAAATCTAGTTTTTGTAAGAAATGTTGGTGAAGGGACTCACTGGTTCAGGAAAGAAAATTGGAATGAGCCCTGTGGAGTAGGGATGAAATGGAATGCATCACTGAATTCATGCTTTTCCCGAGAGAAAAATAGAAAGAAATGGATGCGTGTGTGTGTGTGTCTGTCTGTGTCTTTGTGTGTGTCTGTGTGCATGCTTGAATACTTGAATATCGAAGCTTGTTTTCTGTACTTCTCTGCACTGATGGGATAGGGTAACAGTGATATTTTAATAGCAATGAGCAGGCTTGGTGACCATATCCTGGAATAAAACTACCATATTTCACTATAGAAAGCAAGGCTGGTTAGAGAAAAGGTTGCTTCCAAGAGCAAGAACCAGGCAAGCCCAAGGTGCGCCTGAAAAACCTTTTTGCACAGAATGCGAGAAACATTCAAAAATGCTGCGGACAAATTGAAAAGACACTAAAGCCAGCCTGAGGAACTGCCACGTCACAAATAATGATATGAACATATTACCATCAATGGAGATAAAAAGTAAGACATCAGAACAAGTAGGTATATAAATAAACAGCTAAATGTGGATAAATATATTTACACAGGTTTATTGTGAAGTATAAAATGTAACTTTACAGTGGAGAGACCTGGAAGATACATCCTGACTCAAGGAACCAGAGAGAAAAACCTTGGAAATAAGTTAAATCAATCAGGAAACAACTGATAGTGTTGGGAGCGGTGAATGAATTGCAGGTTTCTCTGAGCCATCCCAAGGCAGATGTGATGTCCTTCTGAGAAGTCTCGGAATCAGGCTGACTGAGACTGCCAGTCACTGCTGATGCCCTGTTCAAAGGGGGTTCTGTGCCTTACAGAATTTAGTGGCTTAAATAGTCCTACGTTCAAATGCCAGCTGCCCAGAGATAGAAGAGATATGGGCACAAGCTAATAAACTTTTAATTGGGCTGTTCCTGCTCACAGCTCATTTTTGTCTATCTTGATGAAGCTTTCTCACAATAAATCCTCTGATTTTTAAACTGATATAATAAACGTGTGGAGTTCACTTTGGTGTCCACCACGCCCCATCAGGATTTGACTTTCCTCTGTTTGTGCATCTATTTGTCTTCACTTCCAATCCTCTCACCTGACTTGAGTTTGCAGAACTGATCAAACATTGTGCAGGACCTTGACATGATAGAACAGAGAAGGACAGTGTCCACTCTGTCCCCTCCTAGAAATACTCCACTCCTGGCAGGTCACTAGTTCCTATTGTGGCTAGTTGAACACATGAGAGCAAATGGTGTGTTGACAAGGGAATTGGACCCAAGGTCCCTTGTCAAAAAAAAAAGACAACAAAACTGAGCACTTGGACTGGATTCTTCTGCTATAAAGAATATGGTTGTGACAACTCAATTGAGGAATGTGATGGGGGCCTCTGGACTAGATGGAAGCAATGTGTCAATGGGATCCTGTGCCTTCCTCTACTCAACAGTACTTACAAGCATCATGAACTTGTATGATCCATGAACTTGTATGATCCACTGAACTTGTATGATCCATGAACTTGTATGATCCACCTTAGCAACACACGGCATTATGTACTTTGTGATTTTTATGGTCACACTGTGGTAATGTAGGAGTTTCCCCACTTTGCAGGAATGCAAGGAGTTTTAAAGACGAGTTGGCAGTTAACTCCAGTGATTCAGGAAAACAGTTCTTTGAACAGATTTCTCTGTCAGTTTCCGATGGTTTAGTGGGGAAAATTACAAGGCTACTTTCTGATGGACACAGCTTTACCCTTTCTCTCATTTAGTCTAGCTGGTGTTGTTCACTTAATTCAACGTTAGGAGGCAGCACCACACAGAGAATGAGGATGTGGGCTCTGAAGCTGGAGCTCCTGAGCTTGGAATACCACTGGGAGGTCTGGGGCCAGGATTGTAATGCAGAGTTGAGCTCACATTAAGCAGGGATGCCACTCTTTTAGACCCCTTCAGTCTGTGCTAGATTGGCTCACAGAGGAGGCATCAACTCCACAGTTATGTGAATTTAATTTGTCCAAGTGTGGTTCTCAAGAATGTGTGGAAATTGTGAGTTTGGCAGGTGATGGTGGGGTGGGTCATAGTCAAGTCCTTCCTCCACTCCAGACCCCTACAAGCTTCATGTGTTGAACAATTGACTTTTGTTTCCTGGTGCAGAGTCCCTAATATTGTCCAACTGCAGCAGCACAGGGAGATAATGCTGGCAGCTATCTCAAGTGGCAATGAAATCAGGTGATGGGTGTGAAGTGTTCAGGACACAGATCACAGAGCACATGGGGAGTGTTTAATAAGTGGAGTGTTTAATAAGTGCCATCTGCTATTTTATCTTCCATCTTCAGGAGAACCATTTTGCTTTCAATGTTTGGATGCCAACTTGATCAAGTCCAGCATCACCTAATGTCTTAGAAAATAAAATTGCTGACATCCTTCAAGTTTTTCATATGAAATCACCGATATCAAAGCTGATGTTGGTCAATAATTTCCCAAATATCAATGTGAACATTCACATTCTAGGAGTTCCTTTGGGATAACAACTTTTAGTGAGAAAAATCTTGTGATTATGGGCTGCAGTGCTCAGTGGAAAACTTTTCCCCAGATTAAATGTGGGCTTTCTGCTGTCCTATGAATTTGTTCT
The DNA here is from genome assembly GCA_020662805.1 of Glaucomys volans. Lineage (NCBI taxonomy): Eukaryota > Metazoa > Chordata > Mammalia > Rodentia > Sciuridae > Glaucomys > Glaucomys volans. Next base: position 220,483 of record JAJEJO010002522.1, read on the forward strand.
TCCAGTCCCAGAATTAGGGCAAGACCTTCCTGTCATTGCCAGGCTGTGTTGTGTCCAGAATACAAGGAAACCTATCCCAGGGATGAGAGAGGTTTAACCCTTCAGCATTCAAAGATCCATAGATAGGACCAAGGAAGTGTCCAGTCAACCTTGGTTAATCCAAGGGATACTCTTTGCGTCCTGTGGCAGATGGACTGAGGCCTTTAGAAAGTTGCTTCTGGGTGATTACTGATAGGCCTGGAGGGCCTTGAGTTGATCTTTCATAATGTATATTCACTTCTTTTGGCCAAGAATTGTTCTCTTCACAAAATCTTGTTTGAATATGTAAAAACTTCTTCAAGGTGTGGAGCTGTATATATATATAGGTGGCTATATATCTACTCCATTATTCACGTACCCATGTACCAATTTATGTAGCTATCATCTATGTCTCATCTATTTCCATCTCTCCATCTACCTATTCATTTATTTATCACCTGTATATAAGCTACCTAACTTTCTGTCTTCCCAACCCAGGCAGAGGAACAGAACACTTGGGGTGACCCTAGACCCAGCCCTTCTGCAGACCTTGGAGAGACTCCAAGCAAGAACTGTCCAGGTGAACCCAATCAACTCCCAGATTCATGAGCAAATTAAAGAATCATCATGGAACACTGTTTTTAGGGTGGCTTATTATGCCACAATAGATCACTGGAGCATCTTTAGAGTGAAATGTACAATGCAGACAGCAAACAAGAGGAAGGGAGAATTGGAGAAAGAAAAAAATACCTTAATTGTGAATGGCTGGCACAGCTGAGGGGCTAAGGATCCATTCAGAGGACGGAGTGCTGAGGTGTGTGCAGGGGTGTACTTTGACATCACATGGATGTAGAAGGGTTCATGTACCAACATTATTGAGAAACTATGTGCTAGTTCACTTGACATCAAGCCTCTTCAGTACACCCTTTGATCAGCAGCACTGTGGTCAGAGGATGTGGTAGCCACTTGTCAAGAGTCTCCACCATGGTCATTTCCTTCTGGTATGAAACCTCCAGGATAGTGAGGGACTTCTGAGACTGAGTTGTCAAACATATTGAGTCTTGCACTTTTCCCCCTCTTGGATCTCTAACTCAGGTGGAAGCCAACTGCCATATTCTGAAGACACTCAGACAGCCACATGGGAAGGAACTGAGACCTCCTGACAAGCATCAATCCTGACTGACCAGGCCTATGCATGAGCCACCTTTGAAGTAGATCATTTTGTCAAATTTTTACATGAGGGCTGCTTCAAACCATCCTAGATTCAACCTCATGTGAAAACACCAAGCCAAAACCACCAAGCAAAGCAACTTCTGCCCAGAAAATCTAAGATAATATTATTTGGGCCCCTATGTTTTAGGATAATATTTTTTTAAAAAAATAACATGTATTAAAGGTTTGCTTTTTTAAATAACTTTATTTTATTTTTATTTGGTGCTGAGGATTGAATCAAGGGCCTCACACATGCTAGGCAAGCACACTATCACTGAGCCACAAACCCAGGCCAGGATACTTTGTAAAAGACATCAGATAACTAATACAGAGAAGAGGAGCTGAGAAAATCATTTTTGATAGCTATAATTTAAAAATCTGAGGCTCTCCAGGGCTAAGGCTTTCAGCTGAATGTGCAGGATAAGAGAGACTTGGTATTAGTGGTGTGGGGGACAGTGGTGGCAGGCACGCATACATAGGTATGTCCAAGAAAACTGAACCAAATGTGATAAAAGGCAATAAAGACTTTATTCAAGTTTATTGTAATAATGGAGAGTATTGAACTGAACTCAGACTACTATAGGGGTAGCTAGAGATTGATGGAATATGAGCAGCATGATAGAGTTGGAGGACAGAGATTGCTAGAAGAAACTTGGTTAGGTATCAAGACTGGGTTTTCTGTTGATCTGGGCTTGGTCCAGGAAAATAGAACAAAGCAGCACCATGACCTTGTTGAGGTATGGATTCAGAGGAGTCTGAATAAACTCAGACACTCTGGATTCACGAACCACCTCTGCCATTTAGAAGCCCTTTGATCTAGTTAATCAACCTTTAGAGCCTCGGTTTCATCATCGTTTAAGCAGGAGATGAAAGCATCTAATAGAATTATTATAAGGATTAAGTGAGTTAATGTTTTGCTGTTGTAAGGATTAAAGGAGTTAATGTTTTGCTTAGGACTCTCAGCAAACCTCCAGGTACATGGAAAGATACTACCCATGCTGAACATGGTTATCAAGATCCAATTTTCCCAGCACTGCAAAATGATGGAAGCCAAACTGTTCCCCACAGATCAATGTGATAAAGAGCCAGCTTGTTGAACACCTCATTAGCTGGATTTTCAAGGATAATTTCTGAATTCAAGGTCCACCCTCAGAGACTCCCTCTGTGACACTGCACTATGGCAAGGGAACAGCTTTCCTGTAAACGTACATTGCTATTTTTATTTCTGGACTAAAGTTCAGCCCTTATATCCATGCTAACCCATTAATTGTCCCATTCTTTTGCCCACCCTGCTGCCCCATTTCATGGACACATTGGCAAGCTTTCCTTTAAATCCATTACTGTCTGTTCTATTTCTATGTATGAATGCCTCCATCTCGGGAAGTGGACTAGCAAAGATGGGCTGTCTCAGTCTCAAAGTCTTACACTTGATAGAGATCTGTCCCCAGAAAGGGGAAAAATTCTTCCTGAGATCAGCTTTCGTGGATTTCTTGCCTGTAATTCACAATCAAAAGGTAAAAATTTATCCTTACCATTTCATTCCAAATCATATTTACAAATCAAAGCATCCATTTGGGTTTTAGGCAAATTTGGGTTTGAGTTAGCTGTTTGCTTTTTAAAAAATATTTTTAGCTGTAGATGGGCACAATACCTGTGGGGAGCCATCCATGTCTAGCAGAATCAGATTTGGCTGATTCCCAGGAACTGGTATGGGAGACTGTTTCAGCTAGCCTAGGAGTAAGTGGCCCTGTATGGGAGTGGCTTACCAGCTGAGTATATGCTAATTCCATAAGGAAATGACTTTCCTAACTCAACCCCATCTTGTTCCTCACAGAAGCCCCTCCAAGTCTTGGCCCCCTTTACCTATGTGACTATAAATAAAGGTGAAGATGGGGTCCTCCGTCGTGTTGGAGGCCAGATCTGGTATGGCCCGATCAGCCACACCCCCTTCCATTTGAAGAGTATTGACTCTTGTGTTTATTGAATAGATAAGTTTATTACCAATTAACTGATAGCCAGCACCATCCTCTGACAGTTATCCCTTCCCTCATCCACACTGGACGTGGCTGAAACACCCACAGTACCTTTATTTTATTTATTTATTCTTATGTGGTGCTGAGGATAGAGCCCAGTGCCTCACACCTGCTAGGCAAGCTCTCTATCACTGAGCCACAACTCCACTCTATTGCTTTTTTGTTTGTCTTGTTTCTGTGTCATAGAAAGTCCCCTGGACTTTCCATCTAGCAAGACCTACATGTTGTTGACATAGTGCGTGGAAAGCCGGATTTAGGTTGGGGAACCTGTGTTCACTAAACCCATGATAAGCAACTTACAAAAAGGAAAAATATGTTTTGTTTCAGGGATTCAGAGGTTTCAGTCCATGTTTGGTTGACTCCATTGTTTTGCCATGACTACTGGGTTCATGTGGTAGACCAAACCTGCTGAGCTCATGGCAGCCAGGAAGCAAAGAGAAGCAGAGAGGGGGGCTGATAGGGCCCCAATATCTCCTTCAAGGCACACCCCATATGACCTCACTTACTTCCACTAGGTCCCACCTCCCAAAGACTGTGCCACATCCCAGTAGCACCATACATGAGTTTTTGGGGGATATTCATGGTCTTAACCACAATAATACCCCAAACAATATGGCCAGACAGAAATGTCAGTTGCACCCCAGGTGGAGCTAATGAACTGATGCTTACGAGACATGGGGGAGAGAAGTAAGACTACATCTGCATCTACCTTTCTTCTGGCTATCTGTGGAAGGGATTTAGGGTCTCAGGAGAGAAGCTTCTTTATTTTTGTCAGGGGAGGACTTGGGATTGAAATTTGAACCCAGGGACACTCTATCACTCCCCATTCCTTTTAATTTTATTATTTTCATTTTGAAACAGGGTCACAGTAATCTGCCCAAGTACAGTTATTACATTAAGAACATTTTGAGGAAGCAGGGGTCATGCTGGCCTAGGGCCTCTGGATTTGGCCTCCTCTGTGACAGTCTTATCCATGCATTTCCAATTAGTTCTGCCATCCTGGGTACATCATAGCACCAGCCAGAGTGAAGACTCAATTCAGGATGGTGTAGAGGGTCCCAGGTCCCTGGGTATAATCATGTAACCAATCAGAATAGGACACTTTGTTCTGGAGGTTAGAGATGGGTGAATGTTGGCTGGCAGAGCCCCTGTAAAGTGACACTTGGTTAGCAGGCACCACTGTGACAGGATCCTTGGGAACCCCTTGCACATGAATCCCAAAGTGACAAGTGTTTCCTTATTTTGTGGGTAGATGGTTCATTAGTATCATGATTAACAGACGAATGGACAAAGAGCATGTGGTTCATATACACAATGGAATTTTACTCAGCCTTAAAGAAGAATGAAGTTATGGCCTTTGCAGCTAAATGAATGGAACTAGAGAATATCATGCTAAGTGAAGTAAGCCAATTGCAAAAGATCTAAGGCCGAATGTTTTCTCTGATAAGTGGATGCTGATCCATAGTGTGGTGGGTATGGGTGGAGAAGAATGAATGAACTTTGAATTATGCAGAGGGGAGTGAGGGGAGGGGTGGGATGGTGGGGATGGGAAGGACAGTAGAATGAGCAGACATTATTACCCTATTCACATGTATGGTTACACTACTGGTGTGACTCAGTGTATATCCAGAAAAATGAGCAGTTATGCTCCATTTGTGTACCATGTGTCAAAATGACGTCCACTGTCATCTACAACCAATTAGAACAAATAAAAACAACAATAAGCTATTTAAAAAGTGAAAAAGGGGTACTTTGCTGAAATTAATGCTCAAGAACTCCAGCTGGAGAACTGTAAACCATGTTTCGTTTCCTGTTCTTTGCTGCTCCTGAGAAGTGAGTTCAGTAAACCTCACAGAAAGAAAACTACTTTTTTCAGTGATTTTCCAACTTTCCTCTACATTCACTCTGGGATCCACAAACTGGGTTACTGATTAAAAAACCAAGCAAAAACATTTTTCCCATTTACATCAAGAAGTAAGGTAATTGATGGTATTTTCTTTTCTCTTCTATCTTTATTTTAGAAAAGAAAAAAAACATTTAAAAAGTTCCATTTTAATGACTTACTTAAAACAAATCACCAGGGAGTGAGAATTTTAACATAAGCCTCCCAGGACTGGAACACCTCAATGGTGTTTGTCTTGAGTAAGGTTTGGAAGAAAGACCTGGCATTGTCTATGAAAACATGAGGAATCTGAAATGAAGCAGAACCCTCTGTGGGTAGGGTGGAGGTAACAGAGTGTGGAGGGAGGGCCCAGGGTGAGGCCTGGGAATCAGGCTCCCTAATGTGAATGTCAAGCTCTCAATTCCAAACCAGGACCTAGATCTGGAATAATGATGCTGGACACCCTGAATAAAGGGGACAGTGTGTCATTCTCTCTCAAGGAAATTGTAAAGGTAGAAACACTAGTCACTTAATCCTACCCTTAGAAATACTACATGATGATTTTTGTGGGGTTATGCATGTCAGACATCAAAACAGGCATAACTGAAGTTGAGCAGGTTCTGAATTTTTTTCTAAATCAAGTGGTCAAGGAGAAAGCACATTCACAAAGTATTTCAGTAATCTTTCTAAGCCAGGAAAAGGACAATCTAATATGTATTAAGGTAGTAAATTTGTGGAAACCATTATAACAGGAGATTTAGGAGTCTAAAATTGAGGACTCAAGACTACTTTAATCTGGGGCTAGGGATGTGGCTCAGTGGTAGAGCACTTGCCTAGCATGTGCAAGGCCCTGGTTTCATTTCCCAGTACCACAAAAACCAACAACCAATTAAAGAATACTTTAATATGGAAATAACCAAAACAAAATAAGGTTTGCAAGGAAAATTGGTGTATGGGTATTATCAGTATGAGATAATGCTCTGGAGGTGAAATTTTATCTGGTCATGAAGCACTTCCTACTGTCCAGCCAGAGAGGGAACAACAGATTAACCTGACAACTGTTTTAGACAGTTTTTTGGTTGCTGTGACCAAAGTACCTGAGCACAATGTGGAGGAGGAAATGCTTATTTGGGGCTCATGGTTTCAGAAGTCTCTGTCCACACATGGCCGATTCAATAGCTCTGGACACAAGGTGAGGCAGAACATCATGGTAGAAGGGCGCAGTGGAGGAAAGTGACTCAAGACATGGCAATAAGGAAGCAGAGAGAGCTCTACTCACCAGGGACAAAATGTAAACCCTGAAGGCACACCCCCAGAGACCTGTTCTCCTCCAGCAACACACTACCTGCCTACAGTTATCACACAGTTAGCTCATATCAGTGAATTAATGCACTGATGAGGTTACAGCTCTCGTAACCCAATAATTTCACCTTTGAACACTGACAACCACCAAACAATAACTCATACTCTGAGTCACATGTCTCAAACTATTTATTTAAGATAAGACATATTTTTGTGAACTAGGGGTGTCACTCAGTGGTATAGCACTGACTTGGCCAGCAAAAGGACCTGGGTTCCATCCCAGCACTATGAAAAAAAAAGAAGCAAAAAATCATCATCATGCTAAGCATCATCATGTTCACTGATGTTCTGTAACACAGCCACGTGTCTTTGTCCATCAGTATCTTTTAATATAGGACCTCTGGGTCCCAGAATCCATGGGCTCTATTGCATTTACAATTTTATTATAATACACATGAGGATCTCTCTCATACATTATGTAAAACCTTACTTGGAACACTTCATTTGTATTTTTATCAGTGCATTAAAAAATAACCCAATTAGCAAATGGGCAAAAGAACTAAATAGACATTCCCCCCTCAAAAAAGAGAAAGAAATACAAATAGCCAGCAAATCTATGAAAAAATGTTCAACATCTCTAGCAATCAGGGGAATGTAAGCCAAAGTACATTGAGATTTCCTCTCACTCTAATCAGAATGGTAATTATCAGGAATACAAATAATAATAAAGCTGGTGAGACTGTGGGACAAAAGATACCCTCATACATTCTTGGAAATGCAAATTAGTACAACTAATCTGGAAATAAGTATGGTGATCTCTAAAAAAACTAGGAATGGAGCGACCATATGACCTGGCTACCCACTCCATAGTATCTATCCTAAAGAACTAAAGCCAGCATTCTATAGTGATACAGTCACGCTGATGCTTGTAGCAGTGCAAGTCACAAGAGCCAAGATATGGAACCAACCCAATGCCTGTCAGCAGATGAGAGGACAAACAAAATGTGGTATATATACATGGTGGAGTTTTTATCAGCCATAAAGAAGAATGAAATGATGGCATTTGCTGGTAAATATGTTACCGGTAGAAATCAAGATCAAGTCCAGGTTCCAGAGTTGAAGAACGAAAACCGAGGTAATGAAGCCAGCATATATTTACTAAAGAGGAAGTTAAGATTCAGATGTTTAAGAAAACTCCCAGTGGAGAGTATAGGAGGGGCAAGAATGCCACAGGGTCTCTCCACATCCCTTCTTTTAAAGGCGCATGAGAAGAAGTACACTGATCCCTTGTAATCTGTCCTTGAGATTTTAATTGTCACATGCATGGGCTCAGACTGAGTTGTGTAATTTTCTTTTTGTGGGCAAGGAGTCCTTTGTCCCTTTTTGGAAACAGATGCTGTTGTTTGACATGCTGGAGCATATCTCAAACAGTGGTCCTGACACTTGTCCACCTTTTTGGCCCTTGCCATTCTTTCCTGCTCTGACTGCCTATTTCCCCTAACTCAAATGAATGGAACTGGAGAACATCATGCTAAGTGAAATAAGCCAGACCCAAAATATCAAGGATCAAATGTTTTCTCTCACATGCAGAAGCTAGACCAAAATAAGGGGAAGACAATGGGGGGGAGCAGGGTCCCATGAAAATAGAAGAGAAATCACTGGAGTAAAGGAAGGGAATTGAGGGGAATGGAGAAAGAATAGAAAAAGGGAGGAACTGTGGAGTGAAGTTGACCAAACGGTGCTGTGTACATATACAAAGTTAGCACAATGAATTTCACCATTATGTATATGTGTACCATTATGGCCCAGGATATATGTGCCTTGACCAGACACACTCCATTTGACTCTGACTCTATTTCATATAAGAAATGCTTCTCCCATGAGAAAACTCCACCCCTGCCATTCTGATCCTGCTTAGCACACACTGCTTAGAAATGCAATTGTTTCTGTTCTTCCAATACAAAGTAAAATTGTTCTCCTTTTGGTGCCCATTTTTTCTTGGTCAATGTACCCAAACCACATAGAATGTCAGAGAAGGATTGTGTAGACATTAGTAACTATTCTTCAAATTGTACTCAACTAGGGTCATTTTGACCCACTTACCCTTCTGCATTTGATTTTTAGATCTCATGGTTTTTGTTTATGGTTTCAGATCATAGCAACATCCACTTATGATCAATGTACTGACATGATTTACTTGTGGTTTTGAACTATAAAAGGTGTGTTCTAGGCCCTGGAGGGGATTGAGGAGTGCAGACTTGGAGCCTGCCCTTGGCCCACCAGTTGGTGAATAAAGGTTCAATCCCCCGCATTGAGATTGACTCAGTGATTTTTTGTAATCTCACCATAAAAATAAAGCACTAATTTAAAGAATTAGAAATAAGTAGATGGAAGACTAGTAGAATAGAGGAAGGGGAACAGAGGGAGGGAGAAGGGGAAGTGCAGGAAAAGTCCTAGTGTCTGGAGTGGAGCCAATCATATTCCATGTTTCTGTGATTATGGTATCTGTATTTTTAAGCCTCCCATGCACAGAGATACTAATGGGCATCCTGGGTGAACAACCACTGGTTGTTCCTTCACCAAGTTCCTTCACCACCTGCCTGCTGAGGCAGTGGAAGGGGCTGGTTGAGGTAGATAATGCCCTGGTTGACTCCTGAAAGATGGTTAGGAATTCACCAAACGGAAAATAGATTGGGTCACTCCCGGATGAACACTGGAAGGCAAGAACATGTCACATTTGGGAAACTTGGGAAGTAGCAAATGATTGCAATCACCTAAGACATTACCTGTAGAATAGAGGGAGACAAGACTTAAGAAGCCAGCTGTGTCCTGGTGAAGAAGGGTCTGATGTTCCTGGAGGGAGTTAGGTTTTATCCTGTTGGTGTTGGGAGCAGTTGGAGGGATTTTTAGCAAAAGAAAAATGATAACTGGGTATGGCGGTACACTCCTATAGTCCTAGTGGCTAAGGAGGCTGAGGCAGGAGGATCACAAGTCCAAAGCCATCCTTAGCAACCTAGCAAAGTTGTAACCAACTTAGCAAGACTCTGTCTAAAAATAAAAAGTGAAAAATCCTGGATACCCAAGAAAATAAAAAAATAAATAAATAAACAATGCTAAAAGACCAGTTTTACAAAGATCTGCCTCATGGTGAGCTGGGCATTCTCTGGATAAGGCCAGCCTGAAGTCTCACCAAGCAAGTTAAAATTTCATTGCCCCATGTGGAGGGGAGTGTGCAGATGTTTCAGTCCTTTTCAACATGACCCCATGATGCACATCTTGTCCTGACTCATTTCCCATTTCATTCTCTGATTTCTCTTTGATTTGTTGGTTTAGTCCTCACTGGCTTCCTGCTTTCCTGACTATCGAAATGATTCTGATTGCAACATTATCTGAACTCTTTCCACCTCTGACTGTTGACTCCAGGAATTCAGTGAATTCACATTAGTAATGAACAAAAGGTCATCCATGGACTTTTGTTCACAAGCACTTCTTCAGCATTTCCTAACTCTGTTGGGAGTGTTCTTGGAGGGGTGGAAAGAAATATTTAACCCGTGTGAGGCTGACACATCAACCAGAATTTTCAGAAACCCCCTTGCACATACAGCACAATTTGGAGTCCCAAGATCTGGCTTCAGGGTCCCACTTGATGGTTAAATCACCTCGGCGAGTTTCTTCCTCAACTGTTGGTTTCACAGTAGTAAAAGAATTAAAACAAGGCCGGAGGGATCCAAGATGGCGGATTAGAGGAAGGCTGCATTCCTACTTGCTCCGTGGATTCCTACTTGCTCGGGATTCAAACAGCAGGAATATGACTCTCAACGAGATTTTATATTCAAAGCACATATAAGGGGTCCCCAGGTGCCGCTCCAGAACCAACTCAGCTGGGCTGGGCTCGGCCCCGCCCCAGCTACCATCCGGGAGCGCCGGACCCTGCAGCTGCTTCGGAGCCACCGACCTGGGTCTGTGCCAGCCAACAAGTGAGTGCGGGTCCCCAGTAGCGCTTTGGAGTCACTGGCCGCCGCTCCAGTACCAGCCGGCGGCCTCCCAGGCAGAGACCGAGCATCTCATGCTACCTGGGGCATTCAGAGGCATCCGGGAAACTCTGAGATCGCGGACTCTGGTGGGGAGATGGAACTACCACACGCCATTTTGGCGGCTTAACTGGCAGAGAAGGCCCATTACCAGCTTCCTGGGGCCTTCGGCTGCGTCAGGGGAGCTCCAGCCGGGAAACTCTGGGAACGCAGTCTCTGGTGGGAAGTGGGAACTAATCTGCACCACTCCCGCAGCTTCCCTGGCAGAGAGTGCCCACCTCGGGCTTCCCAGGCCCTCCGGCCACACCTGGAGAGGTTGGCCCGAAGCCCCTGGGATCGCTGACTCCGGCAGGGAGGTGGAACTGCTCTGAGTTTGGCGGCTTCCCTGGCAGAGGGGGTCCATTTCCAGCTTCCTGGGGATGCCAGCTGCATCAGGGGAGCTCCAGCCGGGAAACTCTGAGAACGCAGTCTCTGGCAGGGAGTGGAAACTATTCTACGCCACTCCCCCAGCTTCCCTGGCAGAGAGTGCCCATCTTGGGCTTCCCAGGCCCTCTAGCCACACCTGGAGAGGTTGGCCCGAAGCCCCTGGAATCGCTGACCCCGGCGGGGAGGTGGAACTGCTCTGAGATTGGTGGCTTCCCTGGCAGAGGGGGTCCATTTCCAGCTTCCTGGGGCCACCAGCAGTGTCAGCAGTGTCTGGAGTGATCCAGCAGGGAGCTTTGGGCCTTTGGCAATAGCTTACAGTGTCCCCAGGAGAGAGCAACCACCTGCCACTGCCTGAACCCCCAGCGAGGAGTTCAGGTCAGCCTGGGCTCTCAAGCCCAGTGTCTCCATCACTGAGCACAGTTCTGTGACACCACCCCAACTTGAACTAGTGTCCAGGCCCACACCCAGGCCCGGAGTCTACCACCTTGCTGTATCTAATTGTCTATCAACACTAGGCTGCCTCTGCCCAGAAGCATTGATCATTCCCAACCTGGAGGTAGTGGGACAGCACCTTTCTTGGGTCACCGCTTGATCAAACACCCCTCAAGCAACAGAGGGGAAGATACACGAGCACCATGAGAAAACACGGGAAGAAAGTGTCCCAATTAAACCTAGATGATATATCAAGAGAACCCAAAGACAGCATGGTAGAAGGAATGACAGAAATGGAGTTCAGAATGTTCATAATTAAAGTGATCCAAGAAGAGAATGATGTGAC
>JAJEJO010002523.1:0-127245 GCA_020662805.1 Glaucomys volans
AGCCCTTTTAAATATTTTATTTAGAAACAGCTTCTCACTGAGTTGCTATGGACTTGCTAAGTTGCAGAGGTTGGCTTTGAACTCAGGATCCTCCTGCCTCAGTCCCCAGAGCCGCTGGGATTACAGGTGAGCGCCACCATGACTGGCTCATTTATTACCTATTATGAAGGGACCAGAATATGCTGATGACATAAAAATGCTGTAGAGGTTTCTCCCTCACTTGCTAATTAATGAAAATGGGAATTTTCAGCCCTATAAACAAATCAAAACAAGCAAACAATGTCACACAACACTCTACCCTTCTTTCACATTAAATTGTTTTTGAATATGGAGAATTAAAATTATGTTATTGATGCGATTAAGCCAATTTTGGCAATGTAGATTTTCAATCCCATTGTCTTTGGTGTCCAGATGTTTTACTCTAGGGAGAGGGACTTTATAAAAGATATAGCAAAATGTGGGCCCTCCTCATGAATAGCTATTTGTTTCCCAGTTAGCCAAAAGTTATAGCATAGAACAAGTACAACATGGTACAAATTACTACAAAAGTAGTAATTTAAAGTCCTCTGGTCTTGTTTATTATCAGGAAAATTATTTCCACACTTTACTTCCTTTTTGGAGGAGCATAAGTTTTTGAATTTTTCTGGGTATTTTTCTCAACTTCAAAGTTCATTTGGCTTATATGGTCCCAGTTTTTCTTTGTGAGAATGACAAGATTCCTGTGATTCTTCAAATATTCATGTTATTTATGATCCTATAAATGAATCTGCTTGGTAGGGCATTCTGGGGCATTGTGCTGATTATCCCCCAAGTCCAATTTGTGTGTGTGTTCAAGTTTTCTTCTGAACTCACCCTTTTTGTGGAAACCCTAACCTAACCCTCCCTTCTGAATCAGTTTGGTTATTGAACCACAGTTATAATTAGCAGCATATTCATTTCTCCACCTGCTTTGGGTACCAAAAGTAATTTCTAATCTTGAATTACTATACCAGGCAAAAGGTCCAGATGTTATCCCATCTCTGTGGCTAACAGCAGCAACATCAACTCAGCTGAGGTGAGGTCCAGTTTCAGAATCTCAGCCTCACTTACAATTTGGATTAGAATGGTATTTGAACTCCCTCCCTTCCTCCCTTCCTTCTGATGGGGTCTGGCTGTGTTGCCCAAACTGGCCTTGAACTCTTGCTCTCAAGCAAGCCTCCTGCCTCAGCCTTCCAAATACCCAACACTACCATGTTTTCCATTGTTGAACTGTTTGTTTTAGAACAACCCAGCAAAATAAAATACTGATTTACTGTTGAACCACATTGTTTCACACATACACCAAACAGGCCAAAACAACAACTTCGTTGACTACAAATAAATAAATAAATACATAAATAAGTAAAAGAAAACTTTCATCTTTGGCCTTTTTAACCATCTCATACAAACCAATGACTTAGTGTGCAGCAAAAGTACATACACAAAATGTTGCTGGAATGCTCAGAATAAGATTTTTGTTGTTTGTGCTTTTTTTTTTTTTTTAATAAGGTTGTGTTTTTTTTCCTCCTTTGAGATTGTAATGAACATGGTCAGAACACTCTGGAGGCTGGTTTGGTTATCTGAGATCAATAAAAATTGTTGACCCCTAACAATATGTACAAAAATGTAAAATGTAAATAAAAAATTTAAAATTTCCTTTTTTAAAAAGTTCTTTAAAGGAAAAAAAAAGAAAGAAAGAAAGCAGGGCTTTGGAAGTTATGTTTCTTTTTTCCTTCCCTGTTGCAAAGTCATGCTGTGGTTTTGGTGGGGTGGTGGAGGCACGTCCCATCTGCTTGGCACTGTACCCAGCTTGGGGCCTCACAGTTCCAGGGTGACCCCATTTAGATTCTGAGATTCTGAGACCAGAATTGGAGGGTGACTAGGTCATGGAGGCTTTTTTTTTTTTTCTTAAAGTTTAACTTTTCTTTTTTTGCTGCGTGGTCATCCTCATTGGTCTTTTGCTTTTTGGTGCCAACACTGTCATCCTAGGCATCTTCAGCGGCCACTTTGCCCATGGCTGCCCCAGCTCCGCATCTTCACCTCAGTCCTCTTCCTCTTTCTCTTATGCATCTACCTCATACTGTCCAATTTCCCATGAGCAGGATGTCTCTTCCATTCTCTGCCTCCTTCAGACTTCCTTCTCCTGAAGCCCTGGGTGGTGACTGGGATTGACACAGTGGGCACGCCTGGGAGCCCAGTGATGCAGCAGGTTTAAGAGAACTAGGGTGCGGGGACTCTAGCCATCAAGCCAGCAGGGTCTGCAGTGGCGGGGGTGGTTGTGGTCAGTGGGGAGCTGGACCTAGGAACAATGCAAAGATGGCTTTTTGGAGTGGGCTGTTGAAAAATTTTTTGTTATTTGTTATGGTTTGGATCTTAAATGTCCCCCAAAGGCCTTTGTGTTACAAGGCTTGGTCCCTGGCCTCTGGCATTTTGGGGAGGTGATAGAAGCTGTAGGAGGTGGAGCCTCATCGAAGGAAGTTGGTCTTTGGGGGCATGCCCAGGGAAGGGAGGATGTTGGGACTCTGCCCTTCCTGGCTGCCATGTGGTGAGTGGCTTCTTCCACCACTGACTCCCTACCATGATGTATTTATTGCCTTGGCACAGGCCCCAAACAATCAGGCCAGCTAACTGTGGATTGAAACTTCTGGAACCAGGAAACAAAATAAACCTTTCTTTCTTCTAAGTTGTTTGTATTACCTTTGTAGTACTGGGGATTGAATCCAGGACTGCTCTACCACTGAGCTATATCCCCAACCCTTTTTATTTTTTATTTTGAGTCAGGGTCTCACTAAATTGCCCAAGCTGGCCTTGATCTTCTGCCTCAGCCTTGCAAGTGGCCAGTATTACAACCATGCACTAGTATACTCAGCATAAATTGTCTATCATAGGTTGTTTATCACAGTGATGGAAAGCCAACACATTATTAGTATTGTAAACAGAATTTAGCTTATCCTTGTCCCTGGTATAAGGGGACTTAAATCTTTGGAATTTCCAGAGTGATAGGAATGTTTCTGTTATTTTTTGTCGGCTTAGACCACAACTGAATTAACGCTGCTGAGGTGACTCTGGATGGGGCCCTGGATAGTTGTAGGATGGGCTGGTCATCCAGACCAACCATACAATTGGAAGGTTGGGATTTAGAGCCATGCCTTATCAGCTTGGCCTCTGGAGGTGAAATGGGACTGGGGATTGAGTTCAAATCATGAAGCCAATGATTCAATCATGTCCCAGTAATGAAACCCCAATGTAAACTCTGGACCCCCAAAGCTTGGATGTGTTTCCTGACTGGTGAGACACACTGATGAGCTGGGTGGGTATACATCCTGAGGACACTGAAGATTTCAGATCTTGTCTCATGAGTCTTTTGTCTGACTCTAATTTGTGCCCTCTATAATAAAGCTGTAATCATAAGCATAGCATGCTCCTGAGTCCTGTGATTCATTCTACTGAATTATTGAGCCTGAGGCAGTAGTGGAAACCTCTATATTTGTAGCCAGTTGATAAGAAGTGCAGTGGTACAGGACCCCCAGAACTTGGGCTGGTGTCTGAAGTGAGGGAAGCCTGCTGGAGGGCTATGCTTTTAGTCTGTGAAATTTGACCTAAGTTAGTAATAGAATTGCATTGCAGTAATGAATTTTCTTTTCTCTTTCTTTTCTTTCTCTCCCTCCCTCCCTCCCTCCCTCCCTCCCTTCCTTCCTTCCCTCCTCCTCTGCCTCCTTCTCCTTCTTCCCCTCCTCCTCCTTCTCTTTTTGTTTTGGTACCGAGGATTGAACTCAGGGGTTCTCAATCACTGAGCCATATCCTCAGCCATATTTTGTATTATATTTAGAGACAGGGTCTCACTGAGTTGCTTAGGCCCTCACCATTCCTGAGGCTAGCTTTGACCTTGAATTCCTCCAGTTTCAGCCTCTCTTGTTTTTTTAAACAAAAGTGGAAGAATTTTTTACACTACATAAGAGCACATACTCTCTGATCAATTGTTCAATTAATTTTCTTCTCAAGGTTTGTGTTTTATGGTAGCCTTCCATGATCAAATAAAACAATTTAGCTTTTTCAGAAGATTGAAATGTAACATGATATTCCATTAATGGGATTATTTAATCAAGCCACTGTTGCAACAGGTTTGAGTTTATAACCAGTGAAGTTACTTGTAGTTTAAGTGATGAAATATCAGATATTTTAAGCAACCATTCATGACTTTTCTAGTAAGATCAAGTTGCAGTGGTTTTTAGTGACTCTGGATATTGAAGGTCTAGGAGATGGGAACAGTAGAACTGTTGGAAAAAACAGTGGTACAGAAGGTTCAATGAACACAAGGTGCAAGAGGGATATGAAAATGGTGGCATCAACTTATTTTTAGAAAGTCAGAAAAGGAGAGAGGAATTTGGAAAGCACTTTGGTGTCTCTCTCATGGAGTCCTAAAACCAAGGGCTGTGTATACAATGGGAGATCAGTACATGAGATGCTATGAATGAAACCCTGGAAAGTTATGTGAAAACTTGATGTGAGTCCATACATTAGTAGTAGAGCCAGGATTAGATTTTTTTTTTTCTTTGTGTGGACTGAAGACTTGGATACAGGGAACTGGAAGTGGTTTAAAGAATCAGGGCTTCTAATACATACTTCGGAAACATCTCTATATTTTCTGTTTCAAATTGATGCTTTACATACTGATGCTTCCAACATAGCCCCAGTCTTGAGGAGGGAGGGCATAAAAGTCAAACAGTCTTTTTGTTACTCCCCTGCCCCCCACACTGCCCCATGAAGAATGGTGAGGAATCCTCCAGAGAATGGAGGATGTTGGGATCAAGACAAAGCAATTATTGAATATAAGAGAAAAAAGGTTTAAATCCAAATATTTAATAAATTATGAAAATAATTAGACTCCACAAGGACCTTATACCAATTCCTTCTTGTTTTCTTCCTCAATAATGGCATTCCAATTTGACTTTGTAACTTTTAAAAAGGAGGTGATATTGGAGACTCTGAGACTATACATTTTGTTGCTTTATGTTTAAAAATGATAATAAAAAATTAGTATGTACCAATCATGTAGTTGTATGAACTTTAGCCAAAATTGCTCTAGGAGGCAAAGACAAAAGGAAAAATGTTTACCTGATAGTTAGATGAGATCCTTTTATGAGGAAATAAAGCCTTTTGGCATGTGTGTCTGTCCTGTTCTAGTCAGTTATATGGGTACAAAGCCTTCAGACAACAGTTGTTGGCATCTTTAAAAATGTCCCTGCTGCTCAGAGGTCCTGAGTATCAAGGCCACAAACTTGAGACAAAGTTTTTCCAGATTTTTCACTTTTTAGCCTGGGAGCATCATGAAGAGGAACCAAGGAATGTGTTTGGAAATAGAGCTTTAGAATCCTTCAGCTCCACAGCATCTGTTCTGGAACAAAACCTCCAAACAAAACAAATTATTAAACACCCACTACTGGAACCAGAAGAGACTCTCCTTCTGAGGCCTGTTTAATTGAGCCATTAACACCTAGACAGGAGCTGCTGGAAGCACTTGCAGCTCACTCACTGGGCAGGCTAGGCATGTCATAACAGCCTCATAAACACACTCAGTTCTCTTATTCCTTAATGAACATCTTGTACAGTTAACAGCATGATTATGATTGAACCAAACTAGAATGAATTGGTGCTTTTGTCTGTATGCAGCTGAGTTTCCCCAAGGAATTAAAGCATAAGGTAGATAGAAGGAGGTGCCTGATCACATGGAGAACAACTAAATAGTGTTTTCAGCAGTTTCTTTAACCTTCTAAAGAAGAAAATATTGGAACTAGGAGAAAATAAATTTGTTTTTCAGTCACCCAGACTAGTTTTTGCTATGACAGCCTGAGCAGGCTACCACAATATATAGGATTGTGACTTAAAATTTCATGACTTCGTATTTCTCTTAGGACATAATGCCATCATAAGTCAAACAGTATCCATACACTCACTTCTCAGGAGCCTGCAGGGCCCAGCTAACTTGACCAGCCTGCTGATTTGACTGGGCCCACTGTGTACCTAGGGAATGGACTAGGAGTCAGCTCTGAGTCTAGGCTGATCTTTCCAGGGTAACTTGACTCTTTTCCATGTGCCTTTCATCTTTGGCCTGGGATAATGAGCTAGTGGGTTCTATCCTTCTCACTGTGTTGGCAGGAACACAACATATATGTGCAGATTTTATTTTTCAGGCTCTGATTTTTAAAGTCTCTTTTTGCAACACCTGGTGGTCAAAACAATTCAAATAGCCAAACTTGGAATTGAAGGGTGGGAAAATGGGAGGAAGGGCAAAGTCACAAGGTAAAAGGCACAGTCACAGAGAGGGCTGAAAACTTATTAAGTTTTCATTAAGATTACCTGTGTGCTTAAACTATTTAGCTTCTTGTAGCAGAAGAACATCTTACCTTCATTGCTTAAAATTCAGTTGGACATGGCCTTAGAAGGACTACATATAGAAAATTCTCAAATACTTAAATTTACAAAATACAGTACCTAAGTTATGGCATAAAATGTAGAAAAAATATTACTGAGAAATGTAGTCCTTCCACCCCAACTCTAGCCTTTTAATGCTCTTACAAACATATACAGTACTAAATTCAAACTAGTGGGAGCGGAATAAAGGTTAATCTGTGGTGTGAAAATCTGTATAGGATGCAATCTTCTAGAAAGGATGCAAGAATAACTCAGAATTTTTACAAACATTTTATTATGAAATTATCATTCAGTTGATAAAAATCTTTTGTATCAGCCAGAATTATCAGAGAACAATGTGATTTTTTTTCTGTATATGTGAACTCGTTTATGTCTTAGATCTAAGTCAACATGGAATTTACGTTATGCTTTTGGATTTATCTACAAATTTTATCTACAAAGACTTATCATCTTAGTAAATTTTCTATTTGCTTTCTTCAGTTTCACCATTAGCACCAGCCACACTTTTCTTTTTAGATTCACTGTTCACACACAAACCACAAAGTTTATAAGCACAGAAAAGGACAGGAGCCAGGGCTGGGGATCTAGCTCAGTTGGTAGAGTGCTTGCCTGGCAAGCACAAGGTCCTGGGTTCAAACCCCAGCACTGCAAAAAACCCCAAAAAACAAACAAACAAAAAAACCACACACACAAAAAAGACAGAAACCGGATATGAAGGAATGTTAGTCAGTCAGCTAGGCATACTAAGTACCTAAGTGGTTTTGCAAGATAGTTAACCATCCATGTCTTAGAAATATTGTATATTGCTGTAATTCAGGGAACTTTAAGGACTTTCTGAATATTGCACTTGAATAGTTTAGCAGCAAGACCTGGTCTATACCCTCCTCAGCAACATGTGGTAGCTAAGGATCAGCTGAGCATGTCAAAACACCTGACATTTTTATTGTACTTATGATTTTCAGTATATTCCCACATTTCTTTTCTCACTTTCTTTAAAACAATTCTCCTAAAAAGAAACACAAGTTTCCCACTTGTCCTCATGATTAGTAGGTCAGGAATCATGATTTTACAGATTTAGTTTCAGTGTACTTAACAGAATCACACTTAACTGATGTAATCTCTGACTCCTGGATGGAGGCTTTCTCCTTGTACCCTTGAGTACCAGTGCAGAAGACTCATTTTATTCTTGTGTTAGGAATGGCAGATTTGAAATCAGAGCTGCTTCTTAAGGAGCTTGCCCTCCTCCCGCTCTCCAGCAAGGCTGGAAGATAGGGTGGAGTGAGTGGTGTGTAAATTTCTTGCTTTTTTACACTTAATATCCAGCCAGAGAAGGTGGGCTGGGGGAGTGATTCAGCTGCTTTGGGATCAAATAATAAGAGATTAATTAATGGGTAATGCTTTCAACTGGGTCATGTGGACCAGTTTAAGGTTATATTTGAATTCACGTCAAAACTGGCATTAGAATTCTTGATGTTAGTATGAACTGTGCTTTTTTTTTTTCAAAATTGGGGGAGGGGTAAGAAGGGTGGCATGAGAAACATTCTGCAAGGACGTATTTTGAATGCCTAGGCTATATCCTCTAGTTAAATTTCCATTCCAGGTCCTCAAGGCTACAAATGAGACCAGAAAATACTTTGTATGCAAACAACCCATAAAGCCAGACGAGGTCATGTCATAAAAGACTCTGCTTCTCTTCCCTACTGTTCATGCTTTTTAAAATTTCAAATTTAAAGACAAGTTGCAAGAATAATACAATGAACTCTCATATTTCTCACATAGATTCACTAATTATGAACCAAACACTGACTTATTTGATATCTCTCCACATATTATTACAATCAATATTTTTCAAGAACTATTTTTGAGTAATTACAGACAACATGGCCCTCTACACCTAACCTAAATGTTTCAGCATGCATCCCCTAGTATCAAGAATATCAAGATAGGGAATCAACCAAAGTGTACAATGGTAGATGGATAAAGAAAATATAATGATTAGATAGATCATCCATGCATAGACAGATAAAGGAATATTGTGCAGCCTTTAAAAAAGATAGAGATCATATTCTTTGCAACAACATGGATAAACCTGGAAGACATCACGCTAAGTGAAATAAACCAGAAACAGAAAGACACATACTGTATGATCTCATCAGAATCTAAAAAAGTTGAACTCATAGAAACAGAGTGGAATGATGATTGACAGCAGGGGGTGTGGGAAATAGAGAGATGTCGATCAAGGTATATAAAGTATCAGTTATGCATGTGAATGAGACCAGGATCTAATGTACAACATAGTGACTATAGTTAATATTATTGTATGCTTGAAATTCACTAAAAGGAGAAACCTTAAATGTTCTCATTCACACCCAAAAGGTCTATGTGAGGTGATCAATATGTTAAGAAGCTCAATGGTAGTAATCATCTTCCAGTGTATAGATATATCAAAATATCACAATGTACACCTTCAATATGTATTTATATTTGTAAATTCTACCTCAAAAAGAATATTCTTTAACACATTCACAGCACAAGAGTCAAATCAGAAGAGACTGATGTAATACTATTATTCAATATATGATCTGTATTCAGTTTTCATCAAAAGCCCTAATAATATTCTTTGTAGAGTTTGTCTTCATTTATTTGGGATTCAATCTGGACACACACTGCCTTTAGCTGTCATGGCTCTTTAATTGTTTAATCTAGAATAGTTCTTTAGATTTCTTCCCCATGATGTTAATATTTTTTTAAATTACTTTTTGATATATATGTATTTTTAGTTGTTGATAAACCTTTATTTTCATTCATTTATTATATGGGGTTCTGAGCCCCTAGTGAGTAGCATCTTTAGGATCTGCTTCAGCTTTTAAGCTGAAGTTACATGCTTGCCAAGCATTCTGTACCAATGATGCACATACAGGGGACGCATATTAGGGACTGAACATAGAGAAGAACCTTACCATTTTTGCCCAGTGTGGTCTGAAGTTCAGTGTTAGGTTGGTTGATCTGTCTGCCACATCTGCATTATGATCTTAGGCTCTCTCTGCCCAATCCTGCTTTCTCTGTCTTTCAGAGACACCTCCCCCTATAATTTCTTATACTCCTAATTCTATTTTAGTGTTTTCTTGCTGAAGGACCAAAATGACACAAGGAGTAACACTGTGCCTTGAAATCTTATAATCCTTTGATGCAGGACAAATAGTCAGATTTTTAGTTATTCTGGATTCAGTCTTCCCTGGTTTCAACTATCACATTTGCTATGACATTAGTGACCAATAAACTGGTTTTCCTGAACAGAATATAGATTAGTTTGGATGTTGTTGAATTCATATGGTTATCCCTGGTGTATGAACTATATATCAGGCATGTGCACCAGGGTCACACTACTGATTACATTAATATTTTAAGCTTAGTTTGGTCATTGTCATTTAACAATGTACAATCTGGAATTGACTTCTTTCATCAACATACAATTTAAATTTAATAACTTTAAAGAACAAATTGTTGAAACTGACAACTGATGAAGAATTGATGATAAATTTAGAAAATATGGCATAATTTCATTTTAGAAAAGTTAAAAATTAATATTCTTAGCTTGCTGAAACCACATAAAAATTTCTTTTATTTTTGTCAATGTAGCTATGTGAGACAGATTTTTCTACTGTTATGTGAAAACAGAACGTTTAAAATACATGGTATTCTGCAAACTCTTTAAGAAGCTGTCTTTAATCCTATTATAGAAAACAAACCAGAAACAAGTTCATTCGGCATTTTTGTAACTTTTAAGTATTGACACCGTGATTGTGCACAGAACCTGTTTAGGCATTTCATACATGGAATTGCAATTTCATGCGGAACTTTTTGTTGAATTATGACCGTGGAACAATAAAAAGTTACGAATTTCAAACGATGCAGTTTGAACAACTTATTTTTTCTTTGGTATGCTCTGATTGTATTTATAGAAATGCAACTTCACATATGTTAAAACTAATAATTAAAAACCTGAGCTTGAATTTTGCACATGTATTTTTTCAGTTTTCTAGTAACTCATTTTTACTGTGTTTTACGAAATTTTCTTTTAGCCACGTATTGGAAAAATAAAGAACTCATCCTTCACCACATAAACTGCTCTGCGTCTAATTTTGAGACAGTGTCGTGAAGAACCAGGGCCCCGGAACACCCTTCGGCCGAAGTAAAATCTTTAGTAAGTAACATTTTTAGATAAATACCCTCAATTTGTATTTGGACAAATACAAACCTAGATAAAGGTGCCCGGAGTCCCTCCTCAAAGGTATTTCACAGGGTTGGCCAGAGACATTCAAGGGCACTGTCTTCCCCAACGGAGTGGAGGGGCGGGGCGTGTAGCGTGAGATAATCGGAGAGCGACGCTCGCCTCGCAGGCAGGACCGGCGCATCATTGACGTCATCATCGCCCGACTGCTTGCAGAGAGACAGGAGTGGAAGGCTCTCGAGGTATTATTCAAAGTTGGGGTTGAGTCTTTCGGGTGTGCCTGCGAAGGTCTGCTTCTCCTGTCCTGGATTACCCTTTCATCCTCTGGCCAGACCAGGAGGAGCCGGGTCGGGGCTGCGTCGCCTTCCGGGAATGCGATCTGTCACAGCTGAACTTGGCGGGTGGCATTTGCAGGACCCCCACTTCCGCTTATCTTGGGGTTCCTTGTGGCTTATCCTAGCCCCTCATTTTTCTCTCTTGATCCGGTCTTTCTTTCCCTTCGCTTGTTAACTCTGTCTTTCAAATATCGGAATGCGAGAAATAAAAATACATGGCTTTCAAATAAATTTTCAGCCTTTTTAAGAGAGAAGGGCCAAAGTAGAAGGTGTAGAGGAGTCACTTTCCTATATTACCTTCCTTTATCATTCGAATTCATGATTGCAGACTGCTGCCGCTGCTATATTAGCCCATATGGGATAGTGGGCTGATTTCACTTTAAGTTGAAATCTGGAGTGGATCATCGCAAAGCAGTTTTCTTTATGGCCCAGTTCAGTGTGTCTCAAACTTCTGTTAGCAAATAACTTTAATGTCGTTGTGTTTGTTGACTGCAATTCAATTATGGCTCGATAAAGATGTTTCTGTCCTAATGAGATGTTTTTGGTCCGCTTATTCACCTATTTGGACTTTCTAATAGTAGACTGAACCAAGCAAGACTTAACCATATTTTTTTTTTGATTCTGAAATAATAGGTTTTAAAACCCAAAGGACAAATGTTTTCTCTGATATATGGATGCTAATTCACAATGCGGGGGATACCAGGGAAGAATAGAGTTACTTAAGATTAGATAGAGGGGAGTGAAGGGAGGGGAAGAAGAATGGGGGTAGGAAGGCTAATAGAGTGAACAGACATTGTTATGTACTTATATGACTGCATGACTGATGTGGTCCTACAACATGTACAATCAGAAAAATGGGAAATTATACTCCATTTATGTATGATTTATCAAAATGCATAAAGGCATTCTGTT
This sequence comes from Glaucomys volans, assembly GCA_020662805.1. Lineage (NCBI taxonomy): Eukaryota > Metazoa > Chordata > Mammalia > Rodentia > Sciuridae > Glaucomys > Glaucomys volans. The sequence continues at coordinate 11,929 of JAJEJO010002523.1, forward strand.
TTGTATAACTAATTAGAATAAATAAAAAAATTAAATAAAATTCCATATCATTAAAAGAAAGAAATAATAGGTTTTATCCATTGAAGGTCAGCGACAGTTTGTGACTTGTGGAAATGATAGAATTCATTTTTTTTTGTTGGAATATAAAATGACAAAGCCTGAACAATGGATTTTCAAAATAATCTGAATAGCTGCTTTCAAAGTTCTGAATAGTTGCCACAAATCAGAGGCAGTATACCTTTTTCTTAACAGCTTTTAACTTTTCAAATGGCTCTTCATATATATTATCTCATCTACTATTTCCAAACATTTGACCCTTTAAGTGTGGCTCTAAATAGTCCTCATTGGATTATTTTGGTCATTTACAGCTTACTAAAATAATACTAAATATTAGTCACAAATGTTTTGAGTGTTAACAGAACCAGGTACTGTTCTAATAGCATATTATTCATTCAATCTGCACAAGAACCCTGTATATGATAATTGTTAGTTTAGACAAGAGATAATTGTAATAAACAAGTTCCATGTGTTTTCAAAGGTAATTTTGCTGCTTCATATCTATAATTCTGAAAACTTTTTGAATTACAGATATGGAAAAGAAGTAAATTGCTTTCAATCTGATGTAATTACTTACCTCAATCTTCAGCAACCTCCTTGTAACTTATGTATTTTTTATTATTAGATTTGGCACATTTGTTTTTAGAGTTTAATATCTTTATTAGAAAAGGAAGAAGCTTTTATTTTCTCAGGGATTTTATTGTAATCCTGAAGGAGAATAACAGGTGACACTAACATAGATTCAGTTTGTCCAAGACAGCAATATTTATTGAGAACTTGTATGTTCATTTCACTATTATTTTCTAAGATAATATAGTGTTTCAAAGTAGTTTTAGTGATAGAATTCTGGTACAACATCTGCAAAAGGCTCTCTAGTTTTAATAAACAATGATATGTATGTTGAATTTTTTTTCTCTAAATTAGTTCATAACTGTGTGCAACTTTATGTGGCATAGAGATGGTCCCCAAATGTACACTATAACATATTTGTCTTTGGATCTATGTAGTAACTTCCTAATATTAGTTAGGAATGTTAATAATGTTAGTCCAAATTATAATCTGATAAGATTCTTTTTTTTTTTTTTTTTTTGAACTGGGGATTGAACTCAGGGGCACTAGGCCACTGAGTCACATCCCCAGCCCTATTTTGTATTTTATTAGAGATAGGGTCTCACTGAGTTGCTTAAGTGCCTTGCCTGTGCTGAGGCTGGCTTTGAACCTGCGATCCTCCTGCCTCAGCCTCCTGAGCCACTGGGATTACAGGCGGCGCCACCACACCCGGCCTGATAAGATTCTGTAAAAGTTGGTTCCAGTTTACTTTGATTGGTTTTACTCCATAGAGACTGTGCTTCAGATTTCGAATTTTAACCTCTTTTTGGGTTAGTGATCTATGATGCTGGGCAGCAATAGGATAGTTCCCAGTCAGCCATGTGATCATGAGGGTAAACAACTGATACTCAACTGTGACCTGTATTCAATGAATTATGTAAGATATGCAGCATTTTATTATAAAGTAGGCCTTGTATTAGATGATTTTGCCCAAATGTAAGCTAAGTAAGTGTTCTGAGCATGTTTAAGGTGGATAAGCCTAAGCTATGTTAGGTAGGTTAGATATATTAAATACATTTTCAACTTAAAATGGGTTTATTGGTGTATAACCCCATTGTTAGTTGAGGAGTATCTGTAGTTGCTAAGTACCTAGTATCTGTCATTGCTAAATGTCTGTATGTGACAAAACATAATATTAGTGATGTGGAGATAACAATTTTGCTGCAATATGAATCCTGCCTTGAAGAAGGAACCTAGCAAGTAAATAACAGCTGGAAAGTTCTGAGCAGAGAAGTGATGTGATCCTGATTTAAGTTTTAATAGGATCACTCTGATTGCTGTGCTAAGAATAGTTTGGATGGTGGGGTAGATGAAAGCCAGGAGACTAATTAGGGGGGTGTTGTAATGATTCAGATGAGATGATAGCATCTTAACTAGATGGAAAGAAGTGAAGGTAGTAAATAGCAGTACAATTTTGAGTGTATTTTGTAGGTGAAGCCAACAGAATTTGTTTATGTATTGAATGTGGGTTGTGAGAACAAGGTAATTGTCAGTTTTGAGCCTGAGCAACTAGAAGAGTGGAATTACTTTTTATGAGATGTGGAAACTGTGGGAAGGGCAGGCTTGTGGGAGAAGATTAGGAGTTTAGTCATGACATGTTAGGTTTAGGATATGTTAGTCATCCAAGTGAAGATGATGAGTGGGCAGTTGGTTATGTGGAGCCTGGATTCAGGGTAGTGGTCATTGCTGGAAGCAAACGTTTGGGAATTGTCAGTGAACAGATGGTATTTAAAGTACTTGGTGCTAGTCATTAAAGCAGGAATGTAGATAGAAAAGAGAAGCAGCATGAGGCCTGAGTCCCCAGGTGTTTTAGCATTTTCACATTAGAAAAGTGAGGAAGAACCAGTAGGAGGCAGACTGGACAACCAGCAAGGGAAAAGGACAATTTTGAATCTGGTATCTTGGAATTCTGAGTGGAATAATGTGTTCATTTTGTCAAATGCAGCTGATGGATCAGGTAAAATGAGGATTGACACCTTTGGATTTTTTGAGATACATGAGGAATGCTACTGATAGTATGTGATAACTCGTAAGTCTGGAGAATAAGACAGTCACATACCAGTATATAATTATATATTATGGATGTATTCAGAGAAACTTGGGAGCAAAGCAGAGGAGGAGATTACCTTTGGGAGATATGGAAGTCTTTACAGAGGAGGGGGTATTTGATGTGGGGTTTAAAGGATTAATAAGTTTCTCTAGGCCGCCCAAATGAGTTGGGGTATAAGGAGGTCTTTTCCAAGCAGAGGGAAAGGACTGTGAAACAACTTCCCTTCTTCCACAGTCGCACCTCTCCATCCACTATTTTAAAGATGCTTTGGCAGGTCCTCTTTCCTTTGTATCCACTAGCCAGTTCCCTGTTTTGGGTAACCATTCTAGCTCCAGGCCTGCTAGAAATTGTGGGATTTTAGTCACTTAGAATAATGACAGGAACGGAAGTTTAACGTGATGTTGGGGGGTAGGGAAAGATGGAATCCAGGCTGGAAGTGTGAGAGGGCTAGACTTTGAGGAACCTTCCATGTTGTATAAAAGAAGATTTTGTCCTGAAAGAGGAAGGAACCATTGCAGGGATTTGTGAGGGATGCTTGTCCATTGCATCTGAATTCTATTCTGCTGAGCTTTACCACTTATTAGTCCTGTGACCTAAGTCCCTGTGGTGTTGTCAATAAAACAAGGCTATTTTATGTTCCTAATTATAGAGTCGTCATGAAGACTCCCCCACTACTGTTTTTGTCCACTTCACTGTCATCAAGAGTACTTTCTTAAAGGAAGTATTCAGTCTACCCTTAGATTAAGTTGCATCCACTAGTTTATAGTCTCAGGGTGCCATATATTTCATGTCGTTGTTGTAATTTTATAGTTCAAAAGCAATTATTTGATTAATGTTTATCATCTCCAGTAAATGTAAGCCTAGTGTGGGCAAGTTTTTACTTATAATTATATTCTGTTATGATTTAGACATGAGGTGTTCCCCAAAAGCTCACGTGTGAGACAATGCAAGAAAGTTTAGAGGAAAAATGATTGGGCTATGAGAGAATTAATCAGTACATTAATCCACTTGAATGAATTTAACTATAGGCAGGCAGGGTGTGACTGGAGGAGGTGAGTCATTGGGGGCGTGCTTTTTGGGTACATATTTTGTCCCTGGTAAACAGAAGAATTGCTCTGTTTTTTGATTGTTTTGTCCTGGGCTGCTTTCCTTTATCATGCTCTTCTGCCCTGATGTTCTGCCTCACCTTGGGCACAAAAGAATGGAGTCGGCCATCTACGAACTGAGAACTCTGAAATTTTGAGCACCAAATAAACTTTTCTTCTTCTAAAATTATTCTTATCAGGTCTTTGGTCACAGCAATGAAAAAGCTGACTAAAATATATTCCAAGTATCAGGACAATACATCATCAATATTAAATAAATATCTATTGAATAAGTAAATCCTTAGTGTCTGGCAGGTGTAAATACTCAGTAGATGCTATTTATTTACAAGGCATTGTGCATTGTGTGCAGAGGAAGGAGTCAAAGATCAATAACTGAGAGGTAACTGAGATGTGAACCAGTGGTCCTTGGATAGCATTAATTTTGTCTTTTGTGAGTTTCTTTAGGAATATTCTGTAGGCTCGGAGCTAAAATGGTTACTCAGGACTGAGAAGTAGATGAGGACTTCCAAAAGCATCTTAGAAACAGCTCAGTGGGAAAAAGGGAGGCCAGAAGAGGCTTTCATACCCTGGGAATACAGAGAATATGGCCATATGGTGGCTAGAAAATTTAGATGTAAGGAAGTGAACACATTCATATGGTTCTTTGAATATAATAGAACTGAAGAATGTAGGTTTCATTTAGTTGCCAAGTAGTGTAAATGACACTTTATATGGCCTATTGGGGAATAAAGTAAATTTCAAAATTTAAGATAATTCAAGTTTTCATTTGTAAACATGTAATTATGTTCCTCAAGTCATTTAAAAATCAATTCAGAGAGTGTAATATAATATGCTATATAGTCATCCTGCGTGTGTGTATGTGTGTGTGTGTGTGTGTGTCTGTGTCTATGTCTTTGCGTGTGCATCCCCCTGGGGAATGCATCACTATGAAACAGCCCACTCGAGAAGCTTGTAGTCATAGGGGAAGTCCAGTAAATAAATAAACAGACATTATAAGATAGCGTTTTAATTGACATGACAGCTTGTAGGTGTGTTTATCCATACAGAGAGAATGGAAGGAAGGCACTCAGAGGACTCTTCATTGGCTGAAGTGAAACCTCATCTCCAAAGAGAAGCAGGATTTGAACAAAGTGGAATTGCAAGGGCATTTGAGTACAGAGAGCCACCTGGTGAAAGTTTAGAGAGAGAATATGGTGCATTTGGAAAGCTGCCATCATGCCTTCAGTTAGAGGACTGGAGGAGGACAAAAATGAGGTTAGACGTGCAAGGGTCACTTTAGAATGACCTAGCATCTGTGCTAAGGGATTTGGAATTATCTTCTAGGTAGTGGGGAACTATTGCAGAATTTTAGGCAGGGGAGTACCATGATCAGACTATTTTTGCAGAAAAATCATGTTTTGTGACATTCTAAAATTGAGAGTGGGGAAAAATTGGCAGTAGGGAGACTAAGGCTGTTGAAAAGCTAGTCAGTGAGAATGGAGGAAAGTCTGTGGTGTAGGGAGATTAAGAAAACCATATTGACAGGACTGATTGAATTTGGGGCCTGAGAGAGGAGTCAGGAGTGACCTGCAGGTTTTTGCCTGGGCTAACCACTCAGGATAGAGGGGAGGAGGTAGCTGATGACATCGGTTTTAGATGTGGTGCTGTGCACTCTTCTTTTTCTCCTAGGAGTACTTCGGTTTCCCTAATCAGTGAGAGGAGGGACAGAAGAGTGACAGAATAGTGTCCTGTAGGGATACGCGAGCTACTGAGCACTGTGTGCCCCTGACACCCTCTGCTCCTTATTCTCAGTCAGGCCTTGCTGAGCACATTTTCTCATGTTCTCTCCATCTGTCGCTGCCTTTGTGGGAGGAATAGGTGGAGGCGTGAGGAGGACCTGTACAACTCGGGAGGGGAATGAGAAACAAAGGTGGATGAGTTCTTTCTTCCTTTTGGAAGTTTTACTGTGCGCAGCCTTAGGCAAGTCATTTAGTCCCCCTGTGGTTCCATTTCTTCTATGAGGGTTAGCTAAGTTAAGGTGTATAGAGGGCTAAGAATAGGACCTGGCACGTGGTGCTCTTCAAGTGTTTGCTATTGCTGGAGTCACTGCTTGATCCTGGGGTCAGAGTTGCAAAGCAGGGTGTCCCTGCACTTTCCCTTTAGAAGGTAACAGATAAATCAGTGGAATTGGAAAGACTTTCTAATATAGAAGAGGCTTTATTTTTTAGCTTTCCTTTAGTTAGGAACAAGACAAGTGGTTCAATGTAATGAGGGCAGTTATTCTTTTTTTAAAAAATATTTTTTAGATGTCGATAGACCTTTATTTTATTCATTTATTTATACGAGGTGCTGAGAATTGAACCCAGTGCTTCACATGCTAAGCAAGCGCCCTACCACTGAGTCGCAACCCCAGCCTCCAAGGGCAGTTATTCTTATAGCCTTGCTCTCAGTGTTCACCCTAATTCATTTTAACAATAAAAAGCTGCTTCTTTATTGGGGCTTAAGGAGGGGAATAATAGCAGGAAAACCCTCACCATGTTCTGGAGAGGCCAAATGTTTTCTAATAGGAAAATTGGATGAAAAAACTCATTTAAATAAAGACCTTTTATGTTTTTTTAGAACACTTGTAGTATTTGTTAAAAGTCACACTTTATAAAATATACCTTTATTTAAATTTAGTGATTATTTTATATTACAAATGTAAAAATTTTTTAGATAAAATTTAAACAATTAAGAATTAAAAGAGTCCCTGCCTCTTCTCAAGGAGAATATCTATTTTCTTTATAGACCACCTTTCAAACCTTTTTTTTACATTCATACATGTATAGATTAAAAAAAAAACCCAAAGACACATTTTAGGCACATTTTTTGTTATAATGTTCCATGACTTTTTTTCCACTTCTCATTGGGTATCACTACACATAGACTTCTTTAATTTTAGTGGACATATAGTGTTCCCATGGATGGATGGATGTTACTCTAATTCATTTAACTGTTTTCTTGTCAATAAAAATTTAGGTTGTTTCTATGTTTTCGTTGTAATTTATTTGCTTTCAACAAATGTTTATTGACTGCCAGACAGTGCTTGTGAACAAAATGCCAAAATTTCTACTCTCATTATTGTTTCCTTCTTTTGGTGGTAGATAATAATGAATAAAAAATTAAATGCATGTCAGATGCTGTTAAATAACATAAGGGGTGGAAAGAGTTGGGGAGTGATGTGAGGGGAATGCATTTTTAAATGGGGTGGGCAGAAGATTCCCTACTAGGTGACATTTGAGTAGAGGTCTGGTGAAGGTGAAAGAATGAGCCCTGGAGCTGTTGGCCAGGGAGGAGGAGAGAAACACAGCATTCTAGGAAGAGGAGAAGAGGCACAAAGGCCCTGGGGGAGGCACAATTCCCTACGCCACGTGGGAAAAGAGCAGTGGGGCTGTTGTGGCTGGAGTGAAATGAGCAAGGGGAGAAATGGGAGGAGATGAAGTCACAGAAGGTGAAGATTGTGTATGGACTTTTTTATACTCTGCGGATTTTGTCTTTGAGTGAAGTGGCAAGCCTTTGGAAATTTCTGAGTAGAGATGTGGCTTGATCTTATTCTGAATGGTCTCTCTCCTTTCTTGATAAAAGACTGTTTTTGCTGGAAACAAAGAGTCCATTCAGGTGGCTTTTGCAACAGTCCTGGCAAGACCTGAGAGTGGTTTGGACTGGGATGGTAGCAGTAGAGTGGTAGGAAGGAATTTGATTCTGGATATGTCTTAAAGATGAGGGGAGAAAAAACAGGCAGGGACCTTTGAAACTTTGGGTCTGAACAGTTAGAAAAAAATTATCTTGAAATGAGATGGGGAAGGCTGTCATAGACAAGATTAGGAATTTGGTGTTGGGCTTGTTTCATTTGAGAATTTATTAGATATCCAACCAGAGATATAGAGTAAGCCCTTGGAAATGTAAATTTTAGAGTTCTGAGGAAAGGTCAGGGCTGGAGACAAACCTGGGACTCATCAGTTTATTAATGCAATTTAAATCTCTGAGCTCATCTAGGAATAAGTTTGATAGAGAAGAAAAAAATCAGGGACAGACTTTGGGCACTTCAAGGTTAAGAGGCTGAGGGCAAGAGAAGGGAAGGATGCATTAAGAGACCAAAAACCATCCAGTGAGGTGGATGAACAATCGAGAAAATGTGATGTCCTGGAAACCAGGCAGAGGGAGATGATGTCAAATGATGAGAACTGAGAATTGGATGTTGAGTTTAACAGTGTGGCAGTATGACTGACCTTGATGAGCAATTTCTAGTAAAAAGTATGGGGTTTATTTGTAGGGGATCAGAGAAAGAATGAAAGGAGAAAAATTAGACACTGTTAACATAGGCAGCCCATTTGAGGAGTGTTTTCTAAAAGGGAGAAAGGAAATGGGGCTATAGCTAGAGGGTTAGTCAGCTTTCTAGCACTGTGACAAAATACCCAAGATAATCAACTGTTATGGTTTAGATGTGAGGTGTCCTCCAAAAGCTTATGTGTGAGACAATGCAAGAAGGTTCAGAGAAATGATTGGGTTATGAGAGCCTTAACCCAATTAGTGAATTAATCACCTGGTGGGATTAATTGGGTGGTAACTGAAGTCAGGTGGGGTGTGGCTGGAGGAGGTGGGTCATTGGGGCATGGCTTTGGGGTAAATATTTGTATCTGGCAAGTGGAGCTCACTCCCTCTGCTGTCTGATCGTACGTGAGCCCTTCCCTCTGCCACACTCTTCCACCATGATGTTCTGCCTCACCTCAAGTCCGGAGGAATGGAGCCAACTTTCTGTGGACTGAGACTTCTGAAACTGTGAGCCCTCAAATCAACTTTTCCTCCTCTGCAGTTGTTCTGGTTGGGTCTTTTTACTCACAGCAGTGAAAAAGCTGACTAAAACATCAACTTGTAAGGAGGAAACATTTATTTTGCTTCACAGTTAGTGAAATTTCAGTTCTGGTTACTTTGCTCTGTTGCTTTTGAGCCTGTGGTGAGGCTGAATATCATGGTGGGGTGTGTGTGATAGAGCAAAGCTGTCACTTCATGGTGGCCAAGAAGAGAGAGGGAGGAGGGGCTGGGGTCCCAATACTCCTTCCAAGGGCACACCCTGCTCATGAGCTAACTTTCTTCCACTAGGCCTTACCTCCTAAAGGTTTCACCACCTCCCAATAGTGCTGTAGGCTGGGGACCACACCTTCTAGCATTTAAGGTCTAAACCATAACAGAGAAAGATATAAAGTCAAGGTGTTTCTTTTATTTCTTGTCTTTGATGGAAAAATAAAATATTTAAAGCTTATGGATAATGATTTAGCAGAGAAAAATTGATGCAAGAGAGTGGGAGAAATTCAGAGAAGAGTTTGAAATCAATTTTAATACATTTACATACATATGTACAAGGATTTTTGTAGGCTAGACTTTTAAAGGGATTTCCCAAGTCAAAGGGTATATGTACTAGAAAAACTCTACCAATTTATATTCTACCTTCAATGTATACCCTTGCTAACATTGAACATTTCTACTTTTTAAAGTTATTGCCACCCTAGTGGGTGATGATAATCTATCTAATCATTTTTTATATATATTTATTTTTTCTTTTGCGGTGCTGGAATTGAACCCAGGGCCTTGTGCTTGCAAGGCAAGCACTCTATCAACTGAGCTATATCCCCAGCCCCATTTTTTATATTTTGGCAAATATTTTCTCCTGGCTGTCTTTGGCCTTTTAATTTTGCTTATGTCTTTCTTTTACCACATAGACTATTTTTTCTTTCAGTTTTTATGTAGTTAAAGCTCTCAGCCATTTCCTTTTAAAACATTTGAGTTTCACTTGGATGATATAATTTTCCTTCTTTTTAAACATTTTGAGCCAGGGTCTCACTAAGTTGCCTAAACTGGGCTAAAATTTGTGATTCTCCTGCCTTAGCTTCCTGAATATAATATTTTATGTAATCTTCTAATATGGTTATACATTTACATTTTTAGCTCATCTTGAGTTTACTTTTTATATATTATGAAATAGGTATTTGTTTCTCATCTCATTTTTATATTCTTAAAACAGTTAAATTCCATAGGAATAATCGCTTCCTAAATATTTTGAGGAAATTACCTATAATATCTTCTGGGCTTGGACCTTTTCTGGAGAGTAGGTCTTTGACTACTTTGTACTTTTTTTCCCTATGGATAATAGTCTAAATACTTGCTCTGGTTTTGGTAATTGATTTTTTTTTCTCTAGAACATTATTCTTTTTATTTACATTTTCAAATTTATTGGTTTCAAATTGTACATAGAGGAAGTTCTAGTGAGTCTTCTCTCTATTTGTAGTAGATCCCCGTTCTTTCACTTTTATGCAGCTGATGAGTGCTGAAGCTATCCTTTGGCTTAGCTGTTTCAGCCCTTATGGCCCTTGATTTGGGGGTTATTCCTAGATTCTCATTCTGATTTGTTTGTAAAATTCTTTGACTCTGCTTCCTATCAGTTCTATCTTGCCTGCTCTGCTTGCAGAATTTCTGCTGTTGAGGTTTGTTGATGGGTATGTGATCTTAGTTTCCAACATTTTAATTTTTAATTTTTTTCTATCATTTTGGAGGAATTTCGTGAGGGATGAAAGGCAAATGCATATTTTCATTTAACCTTTTGGGGTAAGAGGTCACAGTTCTTTCCTGTTTGGTTTTCTTTTATTATAGTAATTTGTTTAGTTGCTGGTTGAATAGTAGTTGGATAGTAACTTCACAGCTCAAGTAGTGACAGTCAGGTAGACTTCTTTTCTTTCTTTCTTTTTTTTTTTTTAATGAAACCAGACGTCTCAGTGGAATATACTCATTGAAAAGAAATGTTGATTTATTATGGCTAAATGTTCAAGTAGTACTTTTGAAACCTAAAAGACATAGCATAACATTTAGAACTATAAGGTGCTTTATAGATCATTAGAAAACTGCCTTGTTTTATGGATGAGGAATTTGAGGCCCAGAGAGATTCAGTGATTTATCTAAGGTGGCAAAGTCAGTGATCAAGCAAGGTGGAAAGCCCATCTCTTTACTTCCATTGTGCTATGCTCTTTGCTACTATTTGCATTATTGCTTTTCTCCTTTGCCATGTACAGAAAGAGGCATTTCTGCTAATAAAAATTTTTGTAACTTAAAGATGTCACACATGACTTGGAATTGCTTCTGAAATTTGGTATTAGGTACTTCATTTAATACCGTGTATGAATTTTGCTTTTTCTCACAAAAATATTAATTATTATGATGCAAATGTGAATTTTAAAAGAATGGGCTATCAGAATATGTTCTACCCTAAATGAAAACCATATAGTTTATTTTCCCTTTTTCTGCTTATAGACTTTATGAGATTTATGGACTCTGAATTTCTTATTAATATTTTAAAGAAGCTTAAGGTATATAAATATAAATATATATAGGATTGAGAAATAATTTAAGTGATAAATGATCAATGTTTTTCAGACCTAAGATTTCTAATTTTTTTAGTTTAACATAACATCCTGCTTGATCACCACTTAAATTTAGAAAGGCTAAGATATATAAGCTTTTTGAAGAAAAGTACTTTGCTTATTTCTTCAGCAGGCATTAGGGGATGTATTTATTAAACTTTCATTGCTTTTCTTGGTCTTTCACTTCAACAGAAAGTTTTTAAAATGTGGGAATTTGATTATATCTCATATTTGTAATCACATTTTTAGTGTTTTTAAAAGTATTAAACATTGGATATATGTAGCTTTAGTGGACTTGGGTGGGTTCTTTTTTCTTTTTCCTTCTAAGCCGTTTAAGACGAAGGGAAGCCGGAATAAAGTTGCTCTAGAATTGTATTCTGAGAATATTTGTTTAATTAGCTTTATGTTTTAACTCTTTTAGTGCTTTTGAATAAAAGAAATTTTTGTTTTTTGGCAAACAAAAGAACAAGCTCTGTCTCCATTATAAACTCTCAGAATTTATTTTTTTCCAGTTGGTCATAATGGCTGGTGAAGAAATTAATGAAGACTATCCAGTAGAAATTCATGAGTATTTGTCAGCATTTGAGAATTCCATTGGTGCTGTGGATGAGATGCTGAAGACCATGATGTCTGTTTCTAGAAATGAGTTGTTGCAGAAGGTATTTTAAAAATGTAATTCCTAAAAGTGAGTTTCATATAACAGCACTCTGTTTTATGAAACATATGGAAGAAACAAGATTAGTGATTTATACTTCTTTCTCCCTTTATTTCTTTTTTTAAGTGTTTGGGTTTTTTTGGTGGGGGGGACAATAAAACACCAGCTTTAGGAAATACTTCCTAACTACATTTTCATGTTGGCTTGTTTTTTAGAAACAAGGAGCACTCATACTATTCTTTTTGACAGACTCTATTTTTGACCTTCTAAGTATTACAGTGATGTTATCAGGGTTTCTGGAAACTCTATAGGACAAAAAGAGTAAATTGACATTGACAGTGTAAAACAAATCTCATTATGTTTCTTCTGTCTTTGGTATCGCTTAAGCATGTTAGCCTGCTTCTTATACATAGACAAATCATGTACAGTGTTTATATTGAAAAATTGCTTTTGACATAAAAGCCCAGATGATAACTTCTGAAATTAAAATAATTCAGAAGAATTTTTCTTGGATTATATACATTCCTTGTCTAACTAAAGATGATACTCTGAAGTGAAAATTGGTGGGGGGGAATCTCTGGTTAAGAAAACTTCTTTTTGTAAATTATATCCAGATCATTTGATTATTGCATTATAGGAAGTAAAAAAAAATATTTCTTTGATACATTGGTGAAAGTTTAAAATGTTATCTGATGGTGTTCAAAGTTTGGGTATTCATTCTTTTGCTCTCTTTTTTATTAGTTGGACCCGCTTGAACAAGCGAAAGTGGATTTAGTTTCTGCGTACACATTAAATTCAATGTTTTGGGGTATGTATGTTACTTTGGAGTTAATTAGAAAGCAAATATTTATTGTATAAAGGTGATTTAATTTTTAAGTAATAGCAAAATATATGTTTATGCTTTACAGTGATTTTAATAGTCAGATATTTATTTCTTTTAAATCAGAATACTGGGTTTCCATGAGTCACATGTAAATTTAATACTACATAAAGGATGAATATTTTAACATTTAATTAACCATTCACGCCACTTTCCTTTTTTGTAATTAGGGTTTCTTTAGTTGGGGTGCTCTTATTAATACATAACACCAATTTATGCCATGAAATCTTTCTTTTGTAGTTTATTTGGCAACTCAAGGAGTGAATCCTAAGGAACATCCGGTAAAGCAGGAATTGGTAAGATTTCAGTTAGTCTATTTTCATTTTATGTATGTGTTTGTTGTAATGTTCCTAATGTTTCAGTTATACTACCTTTATCATACTAATCATGAAGAACAAAATTAGAATCGAACTTATGATAGTGAGCCACATCTTGTATGTCTTTGGTTTTTCTTTCTCTTGCCTTTGTCAAAGAATTGGTGTTCCATATATTATATAAATCTCTGGATGGGAAAATGTTAGGATTCTAGTAATTATTTATAACTTCCATATTATTTTTCCTATAAATTCTTAAAATCCTGTTCATCTCTAGGGCTACTTTTTTTTTTTTAACTCTTACACAATTCTTAAAAGTATATTCTAGTTGATTTACTAGCAAAGACGGGAAAGTTTCTCCCCCACCTTTTCAATTCCTCCATTAATTCATTTTCTCAGCAGTAAAGAATCCAGTTCAGCAACAAAGCTAAAAGCTTTTTTGGCACCAGCTGTATGTGTACTGTCCAGTAATTCTGCATTAGTGACATATTTACAACCTGTAATAAATCTTCTAGGTTTGTCTTTGTATTCCATTTAGATGTATAAGTATAGTATATAAGGTCTGATATCTTGGAGGTTTTGCTGACTTCAAATATTAAATCTAATCATTCAATTTGAAGGGAAAAATTAGAAATCAGACTTATGGTTATCTTCTTGACTTGGCTTTATGAATAAGAATATTAATAAATTCATTTTTTGTGTTTGTAAAACATAAAGTAGATATATATATATATATACACACATATATATTTATGTGAAATACACTTGACATTATATTCTTGTTCTCAAGTCTTATGATAGTTGATATGTATGTTATTTACAACTTCGTAAAGCACTTGGTCATTTATTTTTTTTTTTTAAAAGAGTGCACCAGACTTGTCTTCATTTTTTTAATGTGTGGACTAAGGCATTTTCTTCTTTTAAATTTCTTGAAGGAAAAATAAATTTATTTTAAAATGCAACAATTGTGAAAAATATTTAAAGCAGAAGCATAAAGCAATATGATATGCAGATTTTGGTTTGACTAGTGATACTGGTTTTAAATCTTAAGAAGTATAGCTTGTATCATCTATTTTCAACTTTTTAATACAGACTTTACATTTGTAAGATGTCTTTTTCCCCTTTACCACAAAGTTATTTAGACTTCTCAATACTGGCATTGTAAAAGGATAGGATCATTTGTCTTCTGCCTCAGAATCTACTGTGTAGAGAGTACATTAACATTCTGAACAGAGTTGGCAAATAAAAAGCATACAAAAACTTATTCCTCTTTTCTGACCTTGTGACAGACATCACTAATTGATCATAGAGTTAGTGTTTTGCTATATACATCATAAATGGGGAAAGGGTTTGAAAATTAATCACTTTATTCAATCAACGAATATTTGAATGCCTACTGGGTGCCAGGCATTATTTCTAAGTGAGATGATTCTTCATGGAACTAAGCTGAGAAATGTGTAGACACCACACTGTGTGATGGAGGGGGACAAACAATAAACACAATAAAATAAATAATAAATATATGTGATTGTAGAATTTTAAGAAGTAATGTGTTATGGGAAAAGAAAAATATGAGCAGGATAAGGAGGCTTGGAATTCTTGGGTAGGAATGCAGTTTTAAATGGTGAAGTCAGGGCCTCATTGCCAAGGTTAACATTTGAGCAGAGAAGAGAGGAGGTGGCTGTGTGGATATTTGAGGAAGATCATTTCAGGCAGTGGTATAAACAGGGCAAAGGCCCCAAGGCAAGACTGGGTTGTGGGTATGCTGCCCTTGGTGTGTACTATTGTAAGGACTCCTATAGTACTCAGAGAAATAGGAAGCCAGTAGAGGATTTTGAGCAGAGTTTCTAGCCTGCTCAGTGAAAAAATTTAAGGTTCTGCACTTTTGTATGTTTATGTAACTGTTTTGATTATTTTAATGAAACTTACTTTCAAGCAGTGATCAATCATTTAATATGCTATTTTATGACTGTCATCAACTTTATTTCTCCATTTGAAGTATAGGATAGCCATTTATGCTGATTAATGGTCTCAGAAGATTCAAAGTGGCCCAGTAACATTATGTTTCTCACCTTGTAAAGTCTGATTAGAACCATATATTTTATTAGAAAATTTCATGCACTTATCAATCAGAATCATGAAATTGAATAAAAGAGCTCGTATTTTTTTTCTGCCTATTTTAAGTGTGACACTGGACAGTAATAAAAAATAAATGGCTAAATACTGCCTCATCTATTTTCTGTTTAGAAAAACTACAGGAGAATTTAGTTTGTATGTTACAAATCTATAGGAACTCAGATTTAAGATTTTAGACTTCAGATACAAAAACAGTTAATATATGCATTTAGTTTAATGCTAATTTAAAAAATTCATAACCACATATGAACAATTCAGTGTGTTATCTCAGTAGTGGTGTGTATGGTTCTTTCTCTTTGAAAACACTTAGAACACTTCTGAAAATGACTTTTTAATGTCTGTCTTTTTCATAGACCGTGAACTCCAGGAAAGCAGGGAGAATGTTTATACTGTTCACTTGCACTTGCTAGCACCATGTACTTAATAGGCAATAAATACGTATCTGTTGAATTTAACTGAGGTATAGCATAATAAAACTTAGTGGTGGTGAACAGCTCAGTAAATCCATTGCCTTTTTTTCTTTTTATCTCTAAGGAAAGAATCAGAGTATACATGAACAGAGTCAAGGAAATAACAGACAAGAAAAAGGCTGGGAAACTGGACAGAGGTGCAGCTTCAAGATTTGTAAAAAATGCTCTCTGGGAACCAAAACCTAAAAATGCATCAAAAGTTGCCAATAAAGGAAAAAATAAAAATTAACCTTTTGGTTTTGACGTACACATATTCAAAAAGTACATCATATTTATTGTTTCACAAAATACATGATTATGTGGCAATGCAAGATTTAAATGTATTCCTTTTAAAATTCACATATAAATTTAAAGTTTAAATTTGTAATGCTAAATGCATTTTCCCTCAAAAGATTAAGATTGTCTTTATTGATTTTCCTGTAGAGCACCATGAAGTTTTTAACATTGTGTTATATATTTTATATTTACAGTTTACCATGTCTTTTGATGAGATACTTCTTTCCTTATATTGCTCAATCTTGAAAGTATCCCTTTATAAGCAACTGTGAAATTTAAGTTAAATGTTCTTTGTAAACATTTGAACTCTTTTAAATGAATAACGATCTTATGAAGTATGTTATCTGTAGGCTGAAGTTGTAAGTACATCTGTTTTCATTATATTAAGAAAGAATGAAATAGGGGCTGGGGTTGTGGCTCAGTGGTAGAATGCTTGCCTAGCATGTGCAAGGCACTGGGTTCAATTCTCAGCACCACATAAAAAAAAAAATAAAATAAAGAACGAACGAAATGACTTAAAGATCTCCTTTTTTGTTTATAGTTAATTCATCATGTTTTCATGATTTTGGGAATTATTGCTTCTTTGATATTCAAATTAAAACTAAGATTGTATTTTAATTCTTGGCTTGTTGCCTCTGTGTCCCATTTAAAATAAAATATATTCTAATTAACTTGAGGTGGAAAATAATGTTGTATGTTGATGGCTGAATTTTGGCTTGTGGCTGTATGATAAAGGCTATCAATGTTGTGTAGTTGACCTGGTTATTTTTCTCATTTGAGTAAATATGCCCTCCAAATTAGGAAGATAGGTTTTAGAAGTCATGTTGAATAGAAACATTGATGAGTTTTTGTTCTTCAGTTCTCTTGGTCTCATTTTTTTCAGATTATTTGATTATATGTGGTTGAGGCTCTGTCAAGTACATATAAGTATTTTGGAACAATTTTCTTTTTTACATAATGCCATTTAAGCAGAGGAGAAATCCAAAGGAGATTATACTATGTTCATGTTCTGATTTATTTTTCTGGTATATTTGTTACTTACAGAGAATTCTACATATTAAACCTTTTTTAAGGCCCATGAATTTTAATTATATGCCCTTAATGCTTTCATTCTTTGAATCCACATCATGATGTGCAGGATTGCCAAGTACAGTAAAGTACTTTAATTTTTGAAAAAAGGAGTTGTTAAAATTTTCTGTGTGATTAATTCTCTATAAGTAACCTTGAATAAATGGATTTCTTGATTTATGGTAGCAGATATTGGAAATGGTCTTAAAATGTAATGGATTTTGTAAAGAATGCTGAACTCTTTCTGTGATCCATGAAGAGGAAGTCCCTGATAGATGCAGAAAATCTTCTGGCTCTGATATCAGACAATTTTTGAAGTGGAAGAACATTTTTGAACATTTTATAGTTATTTCACTCCCTTTCCACTTTCACTCAAATTTTATAAGTAAAAATTTGCTTTCATAAGTAAATTCATGAGAAAAACAGGTGTTAAGATCAAATGTAGTGTGCATTTTTGTTCTTGTTTATTCCAAAGAAACTTATAATTTGAATTTCTGCATATTTTAAACTTTCTTTAAAAAGTTTGTCAAAAATGTCATAAAATTGCAGAAAATTATTAGCCAAATTATTGGTTTGTGGAAGTCCAACTCCACATTTTGTTAGGTTGAAGATTCTTAAGTAAATAATTTTTTTCAGTGCTTATTTATAGGAATAAAAAACAGCTTGAGCATATTCCATTTTATTAAATGTAATTTTACTTATTGCTTACCATATAACAAGGGGCTGATTGATAGTAGTCCTTGGTTATTCATTCATTGTTCGTTTATTCCTTCCACAGACATACTTAATGATATTTATGTTGCCAGATTCTGTTATAAGAGCTAGGTTCCAAAGAAGACAACTCCAGCCTTTATTCCATTTTTATAAAGTACTATAAGAAAATTAGTCTTTTATTTCAATTCAGTGCTTCAGAATTACTGGAAAAGTTATGACAAATTGTGCTCATTAGCCTTCATGAGAACCCTAAAGGGTGATGGGTTGATCTATTTGACTATGGTGCAGTTTATTGTTAGCACAATTTCTTCCAAATGACAATCTGCTTTAAGTTTAGATGTTAATAACATCTTTTATTAGTCTCTTTGGGAACTGAGAAGTTGGAGAGGTCACAACTATCGATATTTTAAAGATTAGAATTATATACTGTTAATCTCATACTGAACAATGAGATCTTGTCTCAATATTATTCCAAGTGCAAGTTTCTTGTTCATAGTTGCAGGATGGTATTCATTTTAGAAAAGTAGATACACTAAGAGAAAAATCGAAGTTTGAGTTATGGTTTACATTCTAGGAATTAGGAGGGTATGTCTACTTGATGATTTTTTGAGATACCTTGCAGATTAAAAAATTCTTCTCTTTAGCTGTTAGATGTGGACTGTTATTATTTCTAAATAAGACTTAAAATCAACTTGAGTTAGGAAATGCTTAAAATGGACAATATATTGAATATAGATATCTTTTTCTTAAGTCAGTCATTAGAGAAAAAGGAACTTGAAGACTCACTCAGTTGATGATACAGTTAAATTATAATTTTATGTAATGAATTATCAGAAATTCTGGCTTTATTTGGTATATAAAGGGAAGAAGAAAAAAAGCATTTTCTTCCTTTATAGCATAGTTAGTAAACTTGTTCAGATAAATTCAGTGGCTCTTTTACTGAATGATCTTGGAAGCAACCTGTTTTATAAATGTGATGTGAATATACTTTACTAATGTAAAAATTTTTCTTTTCCTGTATACTATTCTAAAATTCTTCTGTTTGGGAAATATTAACACTTTTATTTATTTATATGTTAGCATTTTATAGTTGTCATTAGCAATTGTGTTAAGGGAAATGTATAGTGGACTATAGTTGAATTTTATGAATTTGTTCTCCCTTGATTAATTTGCTGTTATATCATTTATTAACAGGGTTTTAAGAAAATGCTTTGAATGTTTTTTGTTTGCAGATTTGCTTTCCTATCAAAGGGTGCTAGCAACACAGACTACTCTTTGGAACAGCGTCCTCTGACTTGATGTGCTTTTTTAAAGTGCTTATTTTTAAAGTGGCATAATTTTTAATACAGACAGAAAGATTAGTAAACCTATCCAGAAAAGGGACAGTTATAGTGGTGGAAATTGGCAATTGAGACTTCAATTTTTACTTCTACCTTCATTCCATCAAGATTAAAAACCATCCTGCTCTGGTTCTTAAAAAGTAGAAAGAAGATACTGGATTTTACTTCCCCCTTCTCCCAATAAACCTAGAAGTTTAGCAAATGTATCATGGCAGAATAGCTGCATGCAAGATGTCAATTTCACAAAGTGATTTGTTTCCGACGTGTACCAAATTTGATAGTAGAAAAATAAGCTTTTATAAATGAAACATTTAAGAGACTCTTTTATTATTTGCTTTTCAGTTTAGTGTTGCCTTTAAGGTGTACCATTTTAGTTTGGCAGCTACAATAAATGACTAGAGGAAATTGAAGATGATAATTCAACATTTCAAGATGTTACTGCTGAAATGAATGTAGACCTACCCAGGGCTTGGATTTAAAGTTTATAGTCATACGATATTTTAAAGCCAAGTACCCAGAAAATTCTTGGTGATATGATTTGAATGAGATGATTAGGAGAAATAGGAAAGAATACCTTCAATTCCTTGTTATGTAGGTATTATCTATTGAGGTGCCATGTTGAAAAGTTTTATTGCTAATAGCATACAAGCTTGTTATATACAATTTGCTATAGAGGACAATTCATCTTGGACCTCCTTATCCAAAAAGGTTGTTTATTAAAGTAAAAAAAATAAAACAAGGAGTCACCCCCAATCTAGTGTTATAGCAATGATATATTATAATGTACATGTGGCTGATGTTTCATTCGGTGACCTTTGATCTACTTATTTCTTGACTTGTTTAAGCTGAAATCATTTGCAATTGTAGTTTTTTTGCTCTTATTTTTCCCTTAAGGAAGAAATCATTATTTAAAATGTATATATGATAGCTATGAGTTTTTGTGGATTTTGACATTTGTGGCTTTTAAAATTTGTGATTTTTTTTTTTTTTTTGCTAATTGTGAGTGACTTTTGAAGCTCTGGGAAATATATTAACTAATTTTGCTGGGGAATAGTCTTAATTCCTGCTAAATTTCTTGAAGGGAGGTAAGGCTCAGCTAATGAGTTAACCTCACCAGCTTCTCAACATCCAGTTTGTTCCCTTTATTGCAGCCTCATTTATTCATTTGTGAATACTTACTGAACTCTTGTGTGTCAGGTTCCATTTTAGGCACAGGAAATTTAGCAGTTATCCAAATATGGTTGTAGTTCTTGGGAGCCATCATGAGTTTTTTTTCTTTTTGTGGTGCTGAAGATGAACCTAGGGACTTGCTGAATGCTAAGAAAGTCCCCGACCACTGAGCTACACCCCATGTTCCAAACTTTTTATCATGTGAAAAATGACTGCTATGGGTTCAATTATGTTTCTCCCATATTTCATATTCATATCTTCATATTTTGAAGTCTTGAGCCTCAGTACCTCACTTTATTTAGAAATGGGGTCATTTCTGATATAATTAACAAAGATAAGGTCATTAGACTGTGTGCTAATTTGATACAAGTGCCCTTATAAAAAGGAGAAATTAGACATGTGCAGAACACACAGAGGGAGAATACCATGTGGAATGAAGGCCAAGATTGGGGTGATGTTTTCCTAGGTTAAGGAACATCAAAGATGCAGCCAGCAAAGTACCAAAAGCCAGTTGAGAGGTTTGAAACAGGTTCTCACGGCCCTCAGAAGGAACCAACTGTGCTGAAACGCTGTCTTGGACTCCCAGCCTCCTGAACTCTGAGACAGTACATTTATTTATTTATTTGTTTTTTTGGTACCAGGGATTTGAACCCAGCGGGGCTTGCCCACTGAGCCACATCCCCAACTCTTTTCTGTATTTTATTTGGAGGCAGGGTCTCGCTGAGTTGCTGAAGGCCTCGTTAGATTGCTGAGGCTGGCTTTGAACTTGCGATCCTCCTACCTCAGCCTCCCGAGCTACTGGGATTACAGGTGTGCACCACCACACCCTTTGAGAATACCTTTCTGGTGTCTGAGCTGCCCAGTGTGCAGTACCTCATGACAGCAGCTCTAGCAGACAAATACAAAGGCCATTAGAGGAGGGAAGCTATGGCAAACATGAATAACCGGGTGTGAAAGTGTGTGTGAGAGATTTTGACACAAGGTGAAAATGTCATTCTGGAAAAAAAAAAAAAAAAGTCCAGAATCTATATAAACATATTGGGGAGTATTTTTGAATTTGGGACTTCTGCCTGGATGTGTCAAGGGTCTGCTACACTCTTTCTGAAGCCAAATGCACAGGCTTTTCTAACAGATATTGTCAGTTGTGATTGAGTGTGCCATCTTTTAAACTTTGTTATCTTGGTTTGAAGAAACTCATTTCCCCGAAGGAAGGAAAACCCTGTCAGGTTTCCATGGAGAGGAGATTTTCACTAGCCTGTTATTATCATGGGCCACGTGGTCTTTTCCTAATGCAATGCAGCAGCTGGGTTCAAATAATGAATATAAATATATAAAACATCTTACACAAATTGTGTGTAATTTGTATTCTCAGATGAGTACATACCACTTAAAAAATACCACATGGAATTCATCTGAGTAGAGATGTGTTTTAAAATGTCTTTTCTTCCCCCAAATGTTTTGTAGGTCATTATTCAGTTTTTTTTCTTTAAAGTTAGTGATTTCAAAAGTGAGTTTTGATTCTTTAATGATTTGGGCCCCGTTTCCGTTTTAGTATTGCAAACACTTTTTTGGTTTTCAGAATCAGTTGGTGGATGAAACATGATGAACAAGAATGTTTGAAGTGAAATGGACCTTGAGAATGTAAAAGTAAAGGTATAATAGAAGTAAGTTAGAGATGGCAGAGAGAGAAGAGGGTGTTCTTATTAGATGAGAAATTCAGTTGCCAGACAAAACTGATGGATGAATAAAGCTTGAAGGAGGTTTTAAGTTGCAAAGATAGCCAGGTACATTAGTGCACACCTATAATCCCAGCGACTCGGGAGGTTGAGGCAGGAGGATTATAAGTTTTGAGGTCAGCCTCAGTAACTTAGTGAGGCCCTAAGTCACTTAGTGAAACCTTGTCTCAAAATAAACAGGGCTGGGGGTGTAGTTCAGAGATATAAAGCACTCCTGGGTTCAATCCCCAGGACCCACCCCCCCAAAAAAAGCAAAGGTAATAGCTATATTATTCTTTTTAATTCTTCTATCAAAAATTAGAAGGAATTTTCCTATGTACATATATGAAAGTACTTAGGTGAATCCCACCATTGTGCCCACCCAAGAATGGGGTCCTAATTAAAATATTCCATGCTTATATAATTTTATCAAAATGGATTCTAGAGAATTACAGCTTTGGGGACAGGAATCTCCAGTGTTTCTCCTTTGCTACAAAAGCAATAAACCTTTTTCCTTTTTCTCAAAAAAAAAAAGATTCTACCGTTATGTGTAACCAAGAAGAACCAATTTAAAAAAAAATAAAGATTTATAAGCAAAAAAATAAAAGAAGTTAGGAGTTGGAGGAGAGTAGTATGAGTTAAATCTAATTTGTCAGGTTGGCGGGGGGATCAGCAAATGATGCCTAGTGATATATCAGTGCAGATAAGCCTTAAGAAGGTAATGGTCAGAACTAAATGCAGAGATGGGTTAACAGTGGCAATCCCTGGCATGAGCAGAAGCGAAGTAGGAACCCAGGGTTTTGTTTTATTCTTGGTTTTTGCCTTTTTTGTCATGTGTCTAATATCTTTTGGTGAAAAGAAATAAGAAAAAAGGTGCACTGATCGGTTACAAAATTTGTTCAAAGAAGCAGCATGACCATTAGAGTCCCAGAGAATCCAAATTAGTTTTTGAAATTGTAGGCAACAAAACTGTGCAGTGATGGGGAAATAATATAAGAATGCTTAATGTCCTATTGTCCTATAACTAGCACACCAACGCAAACTTAAATTGGGCAATTTTATAGGTGCAAGTTTTTATAGTTGTCCTGTCTATAGGATAATGGGACATAATGGTTAGAATGGTAGCAAATATTTCCGTTTTGTCAGTGAACATACATGCAGCTGTGGTACATGAAGCACAGTCTATGACATTGAATAACTTCCTAGGTCTGGGCCCCATTTACTTTTAGTTTTAGACAAGTTGCACTCCAGGTTCAGCTAGAAAACACCTCTTATTTGAAAGTGGATCTCTTTTACTTTGCTTTCCACACTATTTCAAAAATTTCAAATATTCAAGTTTAGACAACACAATAGTGGGGTCATTGTATGTAAGTGACAGTGTGATCTTTACCTGAGTGTCTTAATGCTGAATCAGAAGTGAGATTTTATTGTACCTAATTTTCACAGGAGGAAGTTAGTTCATAGGATTAATGCTTATCAATTTTTATTCCACCACAACTCAACTGGTTTATAAATGCCAACTGTTTATAATCTATTATCTCACTCGGCATCAGAAGTTACACTTGGCTAAGAGAGAGTGAAATATAAGATCTTTTTAGAATTCTCCTAAGAACAAAACTAAAATAGGGTTTAAGAAATTTGAACTGCTAGATTTTTACTATCACCTTTTAAAATTTGTCAAAACCCTAATAAATACAAACTTAATAGTGTCTTCTTAATTATTGACACCACTTAAAATTTTATTTTAGCATAACTTGTTATTTGAAGTTTCCCAGGTACATCGTGTTGTCTACATGGGTAACACTGGAAATTAAAATTTATTCTTTGACCCAGTCCTTTAGAGTATTTTAAAATAATTTAACTAACATTGAAAGGAGAATTTTTTTTTTAGTCAAAATTATTTGAACTTTAATGTACTGATATGAAGCAAAGTCTGAAACATTGATCTGCTCTTATCTATCAAGATAATTGTATTTGTTAGGTTTTGTTACTTGAGGAAACTGAGTCTTTTTAAAAATTTTTATTTATTTTTAACTTTTTTCATACATATATATAGGGTAATAATGTCTGTCTCATTCTATAGTCTTCCCATCCCCACAGCCCACCCCTCCCCTCTGCACAATCCAAAGTTCCTTCATTCTTCCCTACCCAACCCCCACTATGGATCAGCATCTGTTTATCAGAGAAAACATTCAGCCTTTAGTTTTTTGGGATTGGCTTATGAAAAGAAATTTTTAAAAGCAGATTTTGAAAATAGTGCTAATGTATGTTTTTTCCTTTTACGGGAGGTAGTTTAGACAGCTCAATACATATCTTCTTAAACTTCGATGTGCTAAGCTTACTTCTTATGTACTGCTTTGAAATTGACAGAAACATTTGGAATAATCACTTTAAGCTATTTTTGTGTGTAAATATTTGTCTTGTATTTCCCTTCCCCATTTTATATAATTAAAAATTAACTAGTAAACTTATTTTTTTAGAACAATTTTAGGTTCACAAAGGCTGGTATAGGAAGTTCCATCTTGCACTACAGTGGCACATTCGTTACAGTTGATGAACCTACAAAATCTGTCATTGGCATTTGGGGTCTCTTGGTGATGTTCACTCTGTGAGTTTGGATGTATGTATGACAGCATTCACCCATCATTGTAGTTATCAAACCAACTAGTTCATGCCCTAAAAATCTGTGCTCTGCCTGTTCATCCCTCCTCTCTCTTTCCA
This sequence comes from Glaucomys volans, assembly GCA_020662805.1. Classification (NCBI taxonomy): domain Eukaryota; kingdom Metazoa; phylum Chordata; class Mammalia; order Rodentia; family Sciuridae; genus Glaucomys; species Glaucomys volans. The sequence continues at coordinate 36,637 of JAJEJO010002523.1, forward strand.
CTGGCAGCTACTAACTTTTCACTGCCTCTATAATTTGCCTTTTGCAGAAGGTCATGTTGTTGGGATCGTACCATAGGTAGCCTTTTCAGGCTGGCTTTCACTTAGTAATATGCATTTGATTTTCTCCATGGCTTGATATCTCATTTCTTTTTAACATTGAATAACACTCCATTGTCTGGATGTATCACAGTTTATTTATCTTTCGCCTTCTCAAGGACATTTTGTTTGCTTCCAAGTTTTGGCAATTATGAATAAAGCTGCTATAAATATCTGTGTGTAGGTTTTTGTGTGGACATTAGTTTTCCATTCACTTGGGTAAATACCAAGAAGCACAATTGCTGGATCGTATAAGAATATGTTTAGTTTCCTAAGAAACTGCCAAACTCTTCCAAAGAGTCTGTCCCATTTTATATTCCCATGAGCAATGAATGAGTTTCTGTTGTTTTATATCCTCTCCAGCATTTGGTGGTGGTGTAGCTTCTGTCCTACATTTTTGTAGTGTTTCAAAATGAAAAACCGATTTAAGGGATCAAATGAGATGTAGAAATTCTTAAATTTCTTAGGTTAAAATTGGAATGGAGTTAGTGTGCATCCTGAATTCCTGGGACCTGGAACATTTCATTCAGAGTAAGACTTGGGCTGTAATATAATCTGTCTGAAACTTTCTTAATTTCCTTACTCATTGGAAGATATTTTCAAGTGAATGTCTACAAGGCACAATGTTAGGATCCTCTTCCACAAATAGATAACTTTTATCAGAGATAAATAAGAAAACCCCTGTTAACATGAGTTGGGAATCATAATTGAATTTACTGGGACTTTCTTTTTAGTAATATCCTTACCAATTGTTTTGAATATTTTTTGCCTTTTATTATGATAAAGTGAATTAAGTGGAATAAGTGTTATCTTGAAATTCCCACTGGATTGTCATTTTCACAGCTTGGACCCAGACACAATGTTCACTTTCCTAGTATCCCTATCTGTAATTGAAGTGTAAGCTGTTACATTTAAGATATGATTTACAACTGAGTAAAAGGATTCTCCAGCCATTCCTTCCTTTACTTCACAATTGTGTGTATATTCATGTCCTGTGTGTGTCCACATGGGAGGGTGTATGCATCTGTGCCCCCTAAGATTCAGCCTTTGCCCTTGGCCAGGCTTTGTTATCTCATTTGTGATCTTAACAACAAGCAAACTCAGGTGGGTGATTATTATTTTTTGTAAAGTTCCTGAGATGCAGAGAGATCTTGCCCAAGTTACTCAAGCAGAGGCCAGGAGGTGACTCCATTCTAGAGACTGTGCCTTAGGCACTGGTGTCCTTGCCTTCAGCTTTACTACTGACCTTGGAGCCACAGTGGAACACCATCTAAAGGACAGGACCTGACAGTCATGGATGCTATTTGCTGATTGGGCAAAATTGCCCTGACTTTTCAAACACTAGCTGGTTTCAGTTTGGGTTTTTGTGTATCAGTGATAAATTTTCACACTAACATTCAAGCATACTTGGAGCTGTATCACATTTCTGTCAGTAGATTCGTTCTGTTGCTAGTATCAGCAAGGACAAGATCATCTATCTGGAAAGCCATTTTTGATCATGTTTGACGGTCCTCCAGCTCAGACCATCTTAAAACTATTCAAGAAGTGTCGTATTGACGCACCTGGTTGAATTTCTCAAAAGTAATTCTTAAACTTACTCTCACCCCCTCTCCCCTTATAAATCAGGCTGCTTATAGGAAATAGTAAAGAAGTCTCCCCATCAGGAGAGAATTGCCTAACATTGAAACTGTTCCTTTCTGCCTGTTTTCCATTTATACCCAACCACAAATAGACTTTCATCATCCTTCCCTCCTCTTGATGATCTTAGTGTTTTGATGGAACAGTTGATAAGAATGTCGTCGTAGTAAACAAATGCTTACTGAGTTCCTACTCTCTTTTCATGCCCGGCGAGCCTCAGACAGGAAAAGTCAAGTTAAAGAGTTCCCATTCTTGTTTGAACTTAAAATCCAGGGGATGTAGCATGAAGGAACATTTTATAATGTATTACACCTTCAAAATTTATCACTTTAAACAATTTGGTTTTTATACTTTCGGGTTTCTTAAGGGTACACATGTCTTTTTTCATGCAAATACACCTTAATGCTCTTCTGCCCCATTATTTTGGATTTGTCATCATTGCATTTACAGATAAGAACCACTGGGTGGCAGCAAAAGAACACAGAAGCTTTTCTGTTTTGCTTTTTTGTGAACAAAAAATGAAGTGAAAGTTACTTGGATTTCACGGGTAATGGAGAGAAAAAAACACAGCGATTAAAACTTGACATGTAACTACAGCAGATGTGACTCAAATACCTCTAGTGATTAGATATATGTTACCCTAAATGTATATATTAAATTGTGCTTTATTATTACCAAAGCAGTATGGTAAAGTTCTCCTTTTCAATTTCTTTTAGTTACAAAAATACCTTTCAAGATTTCTAAGCAATTATTTTTTCTACTAATAATGGTGAAGAAAAAACTCAAGCCAGACACTAGAAAAACTTGTTCAGTAAGAACTCGTGAACAGATTCTCAATGTCCAGGAACAAAGGAAAGGAGTCACTTTTCTTGATAACCTATTTTAAAGTGCATTCTTAGAGAAAAATTGGGTTTGGAGATCTTGTTCATAGACACAAGTTTGTTTTCCTTTTTCTTTCAAAATTTGCTTAGCAAGCAGATTTTAAGTAATGTGAGATTCTTGGCAGATTTCCTACCATTCCTACACATTTACAATGACTTGGTTCTAAGCTAAGTTAGTTCTAACCTAATGTGTAATGATCTATAGGCAGCACCAAGATAAAAAAACATTTATTTTTGCACATCTGAGATCTGCTTAGGTGAAAATAAAACTTCCTATTTCTCCTGAATGTTTTCCAACTTAGTTTTCTTATTTTAAAATAATCTCTTCTTTTGCTTTGTAGAAAAAAATGTCTTTAGTCTACCTGAAAACTTCTAAATGAGTTATAAAAAATAATTCAGAGTAATATTGGCCAAATTATATTCTATATTGTGTGCATGTACAAATATGTAACAACAGATCCCATCAATTTGTATAACTCTAATGCCCCAATAAAAAATGAGGAAATTAAAAAAAAAAAACTATTGTTCTAGGTGTATAAAATAAAAAAAAAAAATAAGTCCAGAATAGAAAGGTTGCTGATGTCTAGTCAGCTGAGAACTGAACGAAGCCCAGGTATTATCATTCTGGGGCTTATTCCCAAGGGTTATGGAGGAATGGTGATTTTGTTCCTCTGTTGAGCTTGGGGCCTTCCAGTTTCCTGGAAGCCTGACCCCTTCTTAATTTTATTTCTTATTGGCATCATTATTGTTTCTTGTTGACATATGTATGGTCAGTGAACTATGTACCTGGACTTAAGAGAACTGCAGTTTAGGGCCAGGATGTTGCTCCATGGTAGAGCCCTTGCCTAATACACATGGGGCTCTGGGTTCAATTCCCAGGACTAACAGAGAACTGAAATTTGGAAAATAGGTAGGCCTTTCTTCCCTAATGAGGTATATAGCCATGGGAACCTTGATGTTCGCTTTCCTTTAACAATGTAAAAAGTACAGCTGATAACCTTCCCAGACTTTGACTCTGACCACCAATATCTACCAACCAAGAACAAGGAGAGAGTGGTTCTTGTTTTCATCACTCCCTCTTCTTACAGCATTTTTTTTTTTAATGGAGAGGAGGAAAGGAGGGAAGGACAATTTTATTGTCTGAATGCAAGATAGATTTGTGTGAGATATATTTAGTTTCCTCTTTAGAAACTATGTAAAGGCACTATGCCGATAGTCTAATTTGCTAATTTTAATTGTCCAGAGTATTTGGGAGCAGAGGCATATAAATTCTCTCTGAAAATTTCTAGGAAAGAAATTTCTATACCATTCTTCAATGATAATCTCTTAAAATTTCCCCCTACATCTATCACTGTGTCACATGCTTTTTAAAAATTTGTATTGACTTCCTGCTAAGGGAAAGTGTAAGTAGAATGAGACAAAGTTCATTTTGAAACTCAGTGGTGATAACTCTGAAGGATACAACCAAATATAATTTGTGCCGGTTTTTATAGACCTATAGATAGAGACCTATCTTTCAAGTTGAAGGATTTATATTGCTCCAGATTTATTATTTTTATGGGTATTTTAAATCTCATCAAATTTAATATCTAATGTTAAGTCATTGATTCCTAAATACATCTTTAGGTAAATATTGAAATAGAATAATTTCTAGAGTGAATCATAGAATATCAGAAAGAAAAAATATAACACAGATTTGACTTCTAGATTCTGTCAGTGACTCTTGACTTTGGATAAATTACTGAAACTCTGTACCTACTTCTCCATCTCTAGTGGGCATAACTATGCCCTTTTTTCCTTCATTGACTATATACATTTCAATGAAAAAAATCAGGTTTTTTAGAAGAAAATGCCATTTAAAATGTTTTGTTAGTAGCACTAAAATCTTACATCAAAACCTGGATGGGAAAGTTTCTTTTCCTTATAGTTCTCCGTTTTCCTCATCCCAACTAAGCTTTCTGAGTTAAAAGTCGAAGAGGACATTTCAGGAAGTTAGAGTTTTCAGACCTTGCACTTGGAAGTGTCTTTGGATGAAATCCGACCCTGGAGTCTTATTGGTTCTCTTGTCAGCAAACATTTTGCTGGGTTTGAGACTGCAGCCAGTTCTTGGAAGAGTCAGGCAGTGTAAGATCTCTACCCAAAAGCAAAGGACTTTATTTTATATGAGAAGGTAGCAATCTTTCTCTAATTCATTTGGAAAGAGGTTCACAGTGTAAGGAATAGATTTCCCTGTTTTTGTTACTAAAGAAAATCATTCCTCTTGACTCTAGCATGCCATCTAGATAGAGCAGCGATTCAGCTCTGCCTCCCCATGAGCATCACTCCATGAGCTCAGGATAAAACATCTCCATGTCCAGACCTTCTGGGGATGGAAGCCAGCATCCTTGTTGTTTGAAGCTCCCCAGCATGTATCATTGTGCATCCAGGTTTGAGAACCCCCGAACTAGAGACCGCAGCAATGAACTACTTGGCAAAAGGCTTAAACCACGAAATAGCCCTCAACATCCATTATTTTGTTCTAGGTTTTATTATCTTACTTTTCTAAAAGGGGACTGTAATTTGAAGACAAGCAAAAACCACACTAACAAAGATGTGCTAAAAATCGTAAAGCTAATCTTGACCGCTAACTATGGCCCTCCCTGGGATCATGGGGCCTCCCTTAGCTGCACCACTGGGAGGGAAGGGTAGTTCTTCCCCCACAGCCTACTCGCTATGTCATTATAAGAAACAAAAATAAGCATAGGTTCCGTCTGAGCCATCTCAGATACTGCTGAAATTCTCAGATACAGACATAAAACAATAAAAAGTTTTCCCAACTTGAACATGAACCCACTTGATAATTATAGGTCTCAAGAAGTTAGCAGATTCCCTATTTTGTCTGAAATTACAAAAAAGGAAAAAAACCCTCAAATCTTTATTCAAAAAATTATACAAAATTATTTGTGTTTAAACAAAAGCAAAAACACATTCCAGGGATAGCCATTGTAGAATCAAAACTCTCAATTTCATTCTGTGATGCCAAAAAGATGGACCTAGGAGGTAGAAATGAATTCTGGACTTAAGTTGACCTCAGCTATCTGGGATGTTAAAAATCTCTTACTACTAAAACATACAAATAAAAAAATAATCTCTTTTACTTTCATTTAACTTCAGTTTCCTCATTTATAAAAACACATCGATGATTCTGGCAAGCCAGACACCTTATCTTCTAAGATCCTTATCCACTCATCAAATCAACCCTGCTGTGGAGATAAGTTCTAAGTCACTGCAGATCTGCTTTAGAAATATTCCAACTACAGGTCATAATTTTTGCTGGATGAGTAGAAAAGAATGTTGATGTCATTTAGTATCAATTGCATTGTCCCCTTTTATGAGGACGATAATGCAGACATTGGATTAAATTTCAAGGCTGTCCTAAAAAGACACATTACACAGAACTGGGAAATATTCTTTTCACTGATTATGTTACAGACAGTAATGTTTAACATGGAACATAAATCAGCAAAATAAATGAGCAAGAGTTGGACATATTTTAAGAAGGAAACTAGCCTTATAACTTAAATGTTTGACATATAATTGGTGCTCAACAAATGTTTGCTAAATGGTGAATGAATGTGAAACAATAAAAAGGAGTTTCTCATTCTCTAACGCTAATTCGAAGAGGTTCTAAAGATCAAAGATTTGATCACAAAATACATGTTTGATTTAAATTGGATTTCCTTACATGATTAAAATTTGGATACAGTAAAATTGGAAAAACTCATCACTGGACAGGAATGGAAAATTTTAATTAGTACTTGGCCTCATATTGTGAGTAATGATTTTGAAAAATTTTAAACATTTGCAACAAGCTTTGAAATATCCTCATTTTACTAAAACCAGAATCTCAATGAACAACTCCAAGGTTCCCATCAGTATGCATGATTATATCATGTATGATAAAGTTTGTGGCTATGATGGACAGTTTTGTTAAAATTTTGAAGACAGTCCAAGTCACACTAATAGGCCAGTATAACCACTTATTTAAATTACTACTTTCTAAAAGAGATTAATTTGGTCAAGGGATATTTGATTCCTATAGACTGAGTAACTGAGGAACTACTTGGGAATAGGAAGAATTAGAAAATGTTTTGTTTGCCTAACTCCCATGTTTTAAGATTAAAAAGAAGGGAGGGAAATTATATTAAAATGTCTTCTGTAGCAGGTGTGGTGGCGCACACCTGTAATCCTAGCTACTTGGGAGGCTGGAATAGGAGAATTGCAAATTTGAGGCCGATTTTATATGTTTGCTTTTCTGTTTTTATAAATTAAAGAGTGCTTGCTTTATGGAGCATTAACTCACTGCACCATCTTGAGGGAAAAGTCTCAAAGAAATATTGACATGATCACCCAGGTGTGTGATACTTTGAGCAAGTGAACTACAGTTTCAGTGCATGTTGACATTGGACAAAGGTTTCATAATCATGAGACACAAAGAAGGAGACAAAAGGTCCAGACAGGGTCAGGTTTGGTCTGTCGGGACCTCAGCAGGAAGAACTGGGCCCCAGAACTCCGCTTTTGCTCTGCACACTCTGCCCCAGGTCAGCCACAGAAAACTTCTGTGCTCTCGTCTAGAAGGTGAGTTGGCCACACTCAACAGGTTATCTTGCCTTCTCTAAGTTTTGCCTTAGTGGACTCTTACAGAAAATGTTAATCTATGAATTCTTGGATGAGATGACCTATATATATCTAGTGATGGGAATAAACTCAAGTAGGCAAAGAGCTCTCCCCCTGCTCCAAGCTCTCTCTTGTGAGGCGTATACTTTACGTGACAATAACATATTCAGTGTTTTAAGTTCTGAAGTCGATACTGCAGACGTAATCTGTTTGCATTTTGCTTCTGAAGAATCCCCTTACTTGGTTTATGTTAATTGTTAAAAAGTTAAGATCTCAAAAGGATGTGGGTTTCTAGTTAAAGTGACACATATACTGAATGAAATTATCCAAAAGGACAGATGTGGGTTTTAGGCATTGTTTTGGATTTTGGTATTGCCATCCTTACCTGTCATTACAAAAATCTCCACCCTTTGTCCTCCTCAAAGGTTCGTGATTAATTTTTTAAATTGGAACTAAGTAAAAAGTAGATAAATATATACATATATTTACATCAGTGAAACTTTTGAAATCTGAGTGTTTTCTTTAAATTTACTTAAGAATGCAACCTGTATTTAACTCAGTTAAATTCCCTGTATTAAGTTTAGGATAACATAGAACTTTCTCTCAGTAGGAAAGATGCTAAAATTAATCCTAGACCAAAATGAATCTTTCTGTCTAGATTTATAATTTAAATCAATTCACCTGTGTTAGTTGCTGGAATTGAAACTGGTTCAGCTTTTGAAAATACCATATTTACTTAGAATTTATACCTTTCTTTCCATTTCTAAAAAGACTGAACATATCTTGTTTTATGAAAAATAAACCAAAAAATAGGAACAAAACATAACACAGATCAGCTAAGTTGTCATACCTCAAAATGCAATTTGGGTATTTTGGAAACTTGTTAAAAGGGCTTGGGTGTCACCCTAGGTTCACTGAACCAGAATCTGAGGTCCAAGAATCTGTTTTTAAACCAGGCTTTTCAGGGAATTCCTGTGCACATTAAAGTCCAAAAGTTGTTGATCAAAATAGAGGACGGAAAGTTGATGTCACCAGGAACCAGAGCTAAATAATATGATCCAGACAGTATGAGCATGGGTTTGGGCTGACATTTCCTGGAAATTAAAGGGAAAAAATGCCCCCCTCCTGCTGAAAAAAAAGGTAAAAAAAAAAGTCACTTTGGCTTTGTGGTTTTAATCTTCTGTCCCCAGGACTATACACGTGCATCAGCAGAGTTCATGTTTCTAAGGGATTACACCTGTGGTCTTTGTACAGGAATCCTGGGTAGATATTGTGGTCAATTTCCCAAACTGTGATTTTCTAAGTGTTACCTTGCAATCTTTTAACTGCACTGTCTCTTGTCCACCTAGAAAGGCTGAGGGCATATATTAAGTTTTAAATCAGGGAAGGCATTTCTGCAGCAGTGAAGATAACATCACCTCCTGTTCATTTACTCTAGGGCAATCTCACCAGTGAAGGGATGGAACTTGAACTCCTGGGAGAAGAGATAGTTGGCATGTTCATTAGATTATTTTAGACTATTAGATATATTGAGGGAGCATTTGGCAGAATTAAAGTGCAGTTTACTCGTTACTAAATTCCCTAGTAATCTGTTTTTGGTAGAAGTGGGAACCATATGCTCTATAATCAGATGTGTGGGGGCAGAGTCATCATTGGATTGGGAAAAAGTCTCATCTGGAAGAAGAATCAAAGCCCAGAGTAGAAGACTGGGAAGCAGATATGCTGTAGAAGTGGATGTTGAGAAGTAACCCTTAGGTTTGTGAAGAGTTTAGAATCTTGTATTAGTCCTTTGGAACCAAGCTCTGAGAAAAGAAGAAATTATTTTTTTACCAAAATCTTTAGGGCATGTGTCAAATACTCTGTGAAAGACAAAACATTTTTGGGGAATGACTCTAGCAGTGATCCCTGTGGAACAAATATTCTCAAGAACTCTATCTTAATAGGTTAATTCCAAATAGCCAAATAAGTTGGTCTGCCAAGGGAACTGTTTTATGACTCAAACCCACCTCTTGGTATGATTGGTGCCGAATGCCTCCTTCAGGCAGTAACAAGACACTGAACCCAACTGCTGCTATGATCTCTCGTGGTCAGGGTAACATCAGGGTAACATCACTGAGGAGGCACTGCCCTTGAGATTTATTTTTTAAATTTTGTGGTGCTGGGGATTGAACCTAGGGCCTTGTGCATGCAAGGCAAGCACTCTACCAACTGAGCTATATCTCCAGTCCCTGAGATATTTTGATTGTAGGTAACGGAAACCAAGTAAGTGAAATAATCTCAATGATATCACATTAAAGAGTGGGAATTTATTACAAATATTCAGAAAAGGAGAAGAACACAGATGGGGTGTGGGGATTGCAGTTGATAGATCGGTCCCTTTTGGGGCCTCCCCCAAATTGCTTAGAGACTGTTGTGAGTGTATATCTGTCCTGAGAAGTTTGTTTAATATGAATGGAGCATTAAAAAGTAAAGCATTTTAGTCATCTTCGCTGTGACCAAAAGAGGAAAAGTTTATTTGGCTCACAGTTTCAGAGGTCTCAGCCAATAGATGACTGACTCCATACCTCTGGGCCCAGGTGAGGTAGAACATCATGGTGGAAGAGTATGGTGGAAGAAAAATTGCTCAGGTCATGGTAGTTAGGAAGCAGAGAGAGCTCTGCTCACTCGGGACCAGGGTCAAAGTATATGCACCAAAGGCACACCTCCAATGACCCACCTCCTCTAGTCACACCCTACCTGCCTGCAGGTACCACCCCGTTAATCCATTCAAGCAGTTTAATTCACTGATTAGGTTAAGGCTTTCACATAAGCTGAGCATTTCACCTCTGAACTTTCTCGCATTGTCTCCCACATAAGCTTTTAGAAAGGGGACATCACACATCTAAACTATAACATAAGGTAATAAAAGAAGGTAGAAAGTAAAGTTTCTGATGGGTGATATGCCTACACTTCCTGATAATGTTGTATAAGCATCCACAAACATGGGGCTTTGGAGAGTGAGGTCTCGCTAAATGGACTGGGTAACTCTGATGCTCTGTCGTTCACTGAAACCAGTGAATTTCCCTGTGCCCTTCTTATCTTGGCTTGAGTTACTTATACATTTTTTAAAAAATTGAAACTTAGGTAACACTTTTTATAAGTCTTCAATTTTTTTCAAAATTTTTCAAATTCATAGACAGGTGCTCCAACGCCAGACTGGAGGGATCTCTGTCTGCTCTTGATCCTGTTGCGTCCAGGACTGTACATGTAGTCCCTAGGAACATGGCTGAGAAGACCCTTCAACTCAGAGCTTTGTGGCAGAAGAGATGACAGGCCTACAGTGACCACAGTGCTTGACCATGAGGTGGGTAGCATCTGTCTCTTGTTGGGTAAAATATGATTCTGAAATACCTAGTTCTTGATTTTGAATTGGATTGTTTAACTGTTATCAATAGCTACATTTAATCCCATCTTTTAATTTTCTTAATTTTGACTTTTGTGTTGCCTTCTGGTACTTTAGTATGCAAATGTATACATTAGTATTATTGCTACTAATGTAATAACTGCTCATTGTAAATATTTAAATATGGGAAATACATCTTAGAGAATGAATGCACACAAAAATCCCATTGTAGCTGATGGTGAGGTGCCTGACCCATAGCCACTCATCAGCTCTGTGCACACCAGCCTGTCTTTGACCCAGCAGCATCCCAGACTCTTTGCCTGAGGGTTTTGCTTGAGGGCCTGCCCTCTTGTGCTGGGCCAACTGGAAATGCTGGGGAATTAGTATCCCTTGGGATTAGCTGTAAACTAGTGACACCTTGGCTTTTTTGCCTCTTGATGGGATACCTGAAGATAATGTTCTGATTGTCTCTAGGCTTCTCTGGTTGGGATAAAGCTCTAGTTACCCACAAGGATAGCTTGCTTGATGAGACACCCTCTAATGGCTTCCTTCTCCTCACTTTCCACTCCTCACCTGAGGTTTCTGAGATCATCTCCCATATGAATCACTTATACTCGTTCTTTGTCTCAGGGGATGCTCTGGGTTGGGGTGGGGGACTTCGTCTTAGCTGCTCAACATCCAAAGATGACACCATGGATTTAAATTTCCATTCTTTTCATGTGGATGTGAAGAAGCAGTGCAGTTCTAGGGTGCTCTTGGGATAAAAATGTAACCTGAGGTCCTGCCTAGTATTTAGGAACTGAGTCTTAGCAGTAGGGTTGCTCATTTCCATCGGCAGTCATTTGTCAAGGTTTCTTCAACTTAGCTCCAGCAACCTTTGGAGCAGTGGAATTTTCTGTTGGGGGTTGTCTTGTGCATTGTACAATATTTAACAGTATCACAGGTTTCTACCCACTAGATGCCCAGAACACTCCCTACCCATTTGTGTCTCCAGACATTGCAAAACGCCACTGAAGGTCAAATTTTCCCCTGGTTGAGAAACCATTGAGTTAAATCTGCTGAATATAGGTCTAATGTGGCAAGTTTGCTTAGAGTACTGGATGGCTTTCTGATAATCCACCAAAGAGAAAAAAATGAATTGAAGATGACCTGAAACAACAATAATAACAACTTTGGAGCTACCCCTCTGAAGCTACTGCCTCCCAAAAAAATAAGATTAAAAGGCATACATTAGAAAATTTCTTGTATGGCAATGAGGTGGTGATAATTTGAGAGACTCTGGAGAATGTGGGAGTAGGCTAGTGATCTGAAGCAACTTGGTAAGTTGCCACTGAATTTCTTAGAGTGTAGAATGGATGAGCAATTTCATGAAGACTGGGGTCCTGGATGGGCTAATCCAAGCTATGGAATGAACAGAGGGCCCTCTGCCATATTCACACCTTTGTCCTTGAGGTCATGGGTTCAGACCTCCCTGGAAAGGATAGGAAACAAACTATTGTCAGGTAGCCTGTGACACAACAGCCTACTTTCCTCTAAAGAAGAAAAGAGTAAATGCTTGGAAGATGTGTAGGATACAGCTGGGCATGGCCTGGTGTCCTTCAGGGAGATGGTGTTGACCTGGAGGGGCCAAGTAAACCTGCATCCCAGGGCAGACCTGGGGGTGGGGAGGACAAAGATCTGGGAGTACAGTGAGATCAGAATATCCCTGGGGGTGACCTCCAGAATGCAGGTGCATCTCAGGTTTTTACCTGCCCTGCTTCCAGGAGTTCAGCTGCAGCCAGAAACAATCCCCAGAGCTAACAGGAAGATAAGAATTCTTTGCACAAACAAGCGTCAAATTATTTCCTAGGGCAACATAAGGTGGGAATTGGTAAGTGTTTGACCAACTTTGTTTTCACACCAGGTGTCAGAGATAAGATTGTTCCATGCCTTGGAAAATGTTGAGGAAAAGGGATTGATTATCACCTAGTTGATGATCACTCCTGCCCCTCCCTCAGTTCCAGTTCATAAAGGCTTGACAATCCCTTTTCACATGCCTGGAGACCATCTTCTGAACTTATCTGAGCTGTACTTTCACTTGCCTAACATAAAGGAGATATCATTTCCTCTTTTCAAAGTGACCTCCTCACCTTTTCTGCATTGGAAACTGCAGAGGCTGATTTTAATCCTCAATTTGGAAACTTGGGAAGGCACAGGTGTTACCTGGAACTTCAGTCTTGTTTGGAATGATTGGATTGTCACAGGAAATAAGCTACAGCAACCTTGGTTTCATGGGCTGAATCACTGGTACTCAAAGCATGGCTTCCAAACTGTAGATCACCATCACCTGGAAACTTACTAAACATGCAGATTATCATAACCCAGCCCAGAACTATGGAATCTGCAACTCTGGAGTTAGAGGCCAGCAGCCTGTGTTTTTTAACTAGCCCTCCAGGTGATCCTGGTTTACATTCAAGTTTAAGAAACACTGGCTCATGTTATGGAGGAAAAGATTGAGAACCTCTGTTCTTGCACATGGGGAGGGTCTTTCTTTACCTGGTTGCTAAGGAGACTCTGACACCAGGCTCTAAAGGAAGACTGCCTGTCCCTAGAGCTCAGGTCCCTGTGTAACACCTGGGCATAGGTCCTGGGAGGGAGGCCCCTGGTGTAGCTACCTCCATGTAAAAGGTAACAAATACCTCCTTGAAACTGTCATCACAACCGCCTGCCCAAATGTGGCTCTGATGTGTGAATAGTGGTTCTAGCCTGTAGAAGTGTTTCCTCTGCCCACTCCTTGAAACAAATAAAAATAAGAAAAATGGCTATCTTCAGTGAGTCCCCCAAATATGCCCTTTATGAACAAATTTCATTGGATCATCACAACTCTGTGGCAGGTACTTGTTATGAACTGAATGTGTCCCTGCAATTCACATGTTGAAGTTCGCCAGTGGGATGGTATTGTAAGTGGAGTTTCTGCGAGTAATCAGATTTAGATGAAGTCACAGGAATGGCACCCCATGATGGGATTAGTGCCTTGAAAAGAGGCAGAAACCAGTGCCCACTCCCTGCTCCCTCTGTGCCATGGGAGGACACAGTGCAAAGACAATCATCTGAGTCAGGAAAAGAGCTCTCCCCAGAACCTGACTGTGCTGACACCCCTGTCTCAGATTTCCAGCCTCTAGAACTGTGAGAAATAACTTTCTGTCATTTGAGCCACCTGGTCAGTGGTATTTTTCTTATGGTGGCCTGAACAGATTAATACGGTACTATTATTATCTCATCTAGAAAGGAGGAAACAGATTTACAAAACACAAATAATCTGACTTCACTAAACTAGTGAGTATCAGAATAGACTTGGCTGTGGCCTGAGTGATTCCGTACCTTTTCAGCTTGAAGGTCCTGGATTTTCTGGTTGATGAAGGGTTTAAACCTTTCTTTTGACTGGAACCTAGTGATGTGGTTGGTCCTCTTAGGGACCTGGTCTGTGAGCCTTTCTCAATTGCCCAGGGCTGAAGTTTCCTGGATGCCAACTCCAGTCCAATTAGTGAGAAACTCCACTGTCCTGCTCAGTTCAGAAGTGCTGCAAAGCACTTGCATGCGCTCAGTCCTCTCCTTTCCCCTTTAGATCTTGTGGAACCCACTCTCTCTCAAGCCTGGCTGGGGTATCACATGGTGGATGCTCTGCTCTGTAAGTGGTTCTCTCTCACCTTCCATAATTATCCTCTCTCTTTTTGATGCTGCCTTTCTTCATTCTAAGCATGCTGGTCTGTCTCTTAAATGCTGGATCGACATTTCTTTTGCACGTGTGTACTTTTCTGTGCCTCTCTGAGAGGCTCTGAGCAAGGATGACACTGGAACCACTGTGTATCACCCCTCAGTGAGGTTAAAGCAGGCATCTGAGACAAAAGCCCGACTGGATAGCTTTTGCGTCTGAGGAAAGGATGTGTGTGTGTGTGTGTGTGTGTGTGTGTGTATGTGTGGCGACACTTGCTGTTGGCAGAGAGGCAATGCTGCTCTTCTGGATCTGTGTTTGCATTGACATTTCACGTTTGCAAAACCTCACAGTTTGATGTGTTGATCCAATAACATCATCAAGGGAGTGAAATAAAAATACCCAGAAGATTGGCGGACAGGAGAGCCAACTGTGTTGTAGTGTTGTTACACAAAGCATTGCTAGAAGAATAAAACAAAAACAAAAACAAAAAAAGAAACAAGACAGGCAAGAAAAAAGTCCAGTGGGCAACAGGATGATGGCTGCCATTGTGAATTTGCAGTGGGGTTTCTAATGATAGGCTTTTAGCCTATTATAGTGGATTGACACAGAACTTATTCACAAATTAAGAAGTGCTCATTCCTTGAAATATTTTGGACATTGTACCAACTTTTTCTAGTGGGCTGTTGAAAGGACTCTATTATGTCAGGCTGGCTTGGAACCCAGGAAATGAATTGGCACTCTCCAAAGTTAATAAAACATCATTTGTCAGAGGATTTGCAGGTGTGACTCAGTTCCGGAATTAAAATATACAATTAAAGTCCAGGACTGAGGATCCAGCCTTTGCCAAGCTTAATAAGTCTTCTGTAGCTGGCATTCTCTGAGCAGTGTGTAATTTGTGTGCTATCTAGGTTTGAAATGGTCTGTTCATGTGAGCTTCAGCCTGTTGCTCTCACTTCCACAGAGGCTGCTCTGGCCCCTGGGCCAAGCACAGGAGAAGCCCCTCATGTTTTCCTGGTGCTTGTTGGAGTTTACCCTGCAGATATTCTTTGGCACTTGCTGACTTTTGTCTTAGAAAAGAAGGAGATTTGTGAATTTCACTTACTTATTCCTTCAGATGGGCTCATGGCAGTGGTGGCAACCACAGTAGCAATAACCTGAGACTCTTTTTCTAGATGAAGTGAATTCCAAAGGTGACTGGGAATGTTCAAGTGGAGCCCTGGAGGTTGGAGATCTCATCCAGTAAACCATCCGTTCCCATGGGATCTGTCCCACAGGGAGCCAGAATAAGCTGATGTCCCCAGGATTAAGGGGTCCCACCTGGCCTTACTCTCAATCTGAAATTCTTTTTAAAGACAAAAAAGTGCTCGTAATTGTGATAGAACACTGTTTTCAACCTTTTTAGTCACAGGAACCCTTTACACTTACAAATTATTGAGGACTCTGGAGAGCTTTTGTTTGAGATGGCTGTATCTATTGATAATCATTATGTAGGACAGGAATCACCAAATTATGGCCCATGCGCCAAATCTGGTCCACCACCTTTTTTTTTTTTTTTCCCTTGGGAACCATGGATTGAACTCAGGGACACTCGGCCACTGAGCCACATCCCCAGCCCTATTTTGTATTTTATTTAGACACAGGGTCTCACTGAGTTGCTTAGGGCCTCACTAAGTTGCTGAGGCTGGTTTTGAACTCGCGATCCTCCTGCCTCAGCCTCCCAAGTTGCTTGGATTACAGGCGTGCACCACCACGCCCGACAAGGTCCACCACCTTTTTTTGTGTACATTGATTTAAAAAACCTACTCATTTACATATTTTCTATGGCTGCTTTCATGATACAATGGCAATGTTGATTAGCTGTAACAGTCCCATGACCTGTGAAGCCTAATTTATTATCTGTCGTTTTTAGAGAAGTTTGTCAATACTTGATAAAAAAAATTAAAATGGGCAATGTATTTTAAAAATACACATTAATCCATTAAAATGTGAATTATAAAATTGTTATGAAATAACGTGTCCCTTTCTTTTAAATTGAAAAAAAATAAATCTCTGTATTTCCAAAACAAAGTTGTTCTACACTTTTGAAAATACTTTGATGTGTGACTTGATAGAAGCGGCTGGATCGTCATGTCTACTTCTTCATTTGATCTATTGCTGTGTGCTGCTTTGGTTGAGGTCAGTAAAGAAAATGCAGACTCAAACCAGTGTGCAGTTAGAAAAGGGAGGAGAATTTTAACAATCTTTTCAGGTATTTATAGATATTTTTCTTTGACACTACAACAAATATTTAAAAAAATTTGTTTGTAGTTGTACATGGACAGAATGCCTTTATTTTATTTGTTTTTATGTAGTACTGAGGATCAAACCCAGTGCCTTATGCATGCCAGGCAAGCACTCTACCACTGAGCTACAGCCCCAGCCCCACAACAAATCTTGACAAGTGGCAATTTCTAGGAGGTTTCATGTAAAATCTGAAATCCTAGCAATGAAAATTTCATACTCTGTAACTTTGAAATCCATTGATCTAACTTGCAGTTTGAATGACTCTTATACCTGTGTTACATTCAGTAACATCATGCATTAATTTTGAAAATATTAGTTCACTGAGTTATGTAGATCTTCCAAATGTTGACATATTTAATTTTGTATCATATCAGAATTTCACATTTGTTAACATCACTACCAAGTTCATTAAGAATCTTTAAGCTGTTAAACTTATGGTGGTGCCTATAAATTCTTAAAAATTCAAATTTTTGCTTGAAAGTGCATGTTCTATAACTGGCATCAATTACTATCAGTTGTTTTCCTTGTAGAAATGGGCTCATTTCATTCATTTTAAAGAATATATCTGACAAATACCAATCATTTGTCTGTCAGCCACGTAAAATAGTGTCCCATTTAAAAAGAGTCTAGTTCAGCTTGCAGCTCAAACAACTACACCAGAGACAAATATACTTCAGTAGGCAGCAAAAATGATTTTTACTTGTGCTTCCCACTTAGTGACCTAGCATATTAAAAATATATATGCTCAAAGATTACAATTTAATGAAATTAATATTTTTTTACATTTTCAGCATGGTCATTCTTTTATTTATTTCTTGATAGTGCTGGGGATTGAACTCATCAGGCAAGTGCTGTATCACTGTGTTACACCCCCAACCCTCATCAAAGTCATTTTTAAGTAAAACTGGCTTTTCCCTCCTTACCCATGTAAAGAACCCAACCACACTAGAACACTTTGGTGCCCCTGCCTGGATACATGCCTGGACCCCAACAGTGTTACTTCTCATTGCTTTTGTACCTATAGTGAGAATGTAAGCATAGTAAAGAAGAGAAGTAATGTCTCCCTATTATTAGGAAAATGGGTTGACCTTGTGGATCCTTGAAAGTGGATCTGTAGACTACATTTTGAGAATTGTTGAGATAAAGAAAAGGAGGGGAACACACAAAATCCAATCCGGCTGGTTCTAGAAGTTGCTGCTGCTGGGGTGAAGGGTTCCATGATGAAGTCCTGTGGGGGACAGTAGGGTGTAATATGTAGTGGAAACTTTCGGGCACTTGTTGGATGTTAAAGACTCTGAGAAGTCCTCTGGATAATAGATTTTTTAAACTCTGTTTCTCCTAAATGCTTTTGAGTAAAATATGCATGAATACTCTAACCATGACCCTTTAAGGTATAAACATGCCTCTTGGGATTTCTCTGGAAAGCAAGCTTTTATGGGCTGGGAGTGGAGTGTCAAAAGGGACTTGGAGAGGAGGGTGACCTGGGCCCTCAGAGGCCCACCTGTGGCCTGAGGCCACTCCTGGGCTGTCTTCTCTGAGCAGCTGCCTTCCTGACGACAAAGCCAGTGACCAAGCTGCTGGAGAGAATGCTGATGACTAGGTCCTGCCTAGCTCAGGGCCCTCTTGTCAACTCCTTATGGACAATGCCAGCAGATCCGCAAGACTGTATTTTTCACATGACTGAATAGAGTCTGAAGAACGGAACTGGGCAGAAAGAGCAGTGAAATCTTCCCTGAGGAGATGGGTATGCTCTTTCAGGTGCTGAGAAGCAAGAAGCAATGCCAGGTGGTATTTGTCTGTCTGCAACCTTACTTGTTACAATCAAGTGCACCCCTCTTTTACATTACGGCACTAGGAACCTCAGCACTCCCATCTGCACCCTTCTGAGATGGGATAGGCCCTTCTGAGGACCATTCTTTAGGGGATTGACTCCATGCTGCCCACCCTTGGATTAGAAAACTCCCCTCTGGAAGTTTGGGAGCAGGATGGTTTTGCCATCAGTAAAGTGGAATTTCTGATCATTACTACCATTTCACTTCCAGTCTGATAATGCCTCATGTCTCCCATACTCTGGACTCCTCTGAAGGCACAAGAGGCAGGAGAAGAGTCAGAGGCTGTTATCCAAGACGAGGTAAGAGGAAACAAGGGCCTTGGAGAGGGAGTTGGTGCATTGGTCATAAGATTGCAAATTTTCTGTCTTACCTAAGTGGGGAGTTAGCCTGGGTCATTGAGGTGGGTGAGGGGAGGGCAGTTGGGGCCACCCAGCTCCAGCCTTCTTCCTTCTTCAATTTGAGCACTCTTGTTTTCCCTGTTTGATAATCAGAGTTTTGGCATAAGACTTCATTTGAAACAGAGATTTCACTACTTCAAAAATACACTGGAAATTGGGCTGGGGATGTGGCTTAGTGGTTAAGCACCCCTGAGTTCAATCCCCGGTTCCAAAAAACAAAACAAAACAAAACAAAACAAAACAAAAATACACTGGAAATCACCAGGAGGTGATTCTAAGTTTTCTTCTATCCATAGGTTTATTCCACACTCTTAGTAGCCCCAACTTGATGTTTCCAGTGCATTGGGCCCTTTGACCATACTTGGTTATACATGTGTAGAAGGCAGGGAACATCTGTTTACTTCAGATTTCATCACAATGTCCAGCAGAAATGCTGTCACACTGGCCTTCGGTGACACTCTACAGAGTGTGGCCGGCAGCACTCTGAGAGGGGCTTCTGAGGCCTGTAGTTCACTTATCTCTGAGAACTGGCCTGCAAGTGCATAAAGTATGCAATGAACATGACCCCGAACTGGACAGCAGATCTGGTTCTGGATTCTGCTCCCAACTCAGAAGTCCTGGACTTGGAACTGTGCTCATAGACTCTCTTGTCCTTGGTTTTATTTTCAGTGAAATAAAGAACTTGTGTTAAAGCTGCATTTCCCAAATGTGGGTCATGCAGAACACTAGGAGTATTGTAGTTGTGTCTAGACTGTCCACCAGGCCATGGGCTGAATACATAGTGTCTTGCACATGTATAATTATTTTTCATATGTGTTTAGAAGTGATTGTGACTTATAAAATGCAGGTTCATTATAAAGTGTTATTGACTTCACAGAGGTTACTAACGACAAGCATAATGAGGACTAACATTTATTAAATGCTCACTAGGTGTGAATTATAGTGAGAGCTTGGCTCAGGTTGAACTTCCTGACCCTGAGAAGAGGATTTGTATGTAGGGGGTTTATGTCAGATTTCAGCCAGGGAGTTGGAAGAAGCAGGAATGGGGAAAAGAAGAAACCCAGTGAAGATGTAATTTGAGGGGAATCCCAGCCTCAGTCTCAGACTGAGTGCATGGGGTGCTCTGGAGGATTGATTATGTTTTAGAGTTTGTTCTCACTCATGGCAAAGAAACTGGGTTTTGCATTTTATATTCCTGCCACTGTCAGTCACCAGCTAAGGATCCTCCCATTGGTGTGAGGGCAATATTAGGGCATATAAACTTCCAGGTATATTTTTTTTATTGCCTTGATGCAAAAAGTAGCTTCAGTGGCCTTCAGATCATTCAATGACAAGAGCTACAGGCTATTAGAAGATAAAAACAATAACCACCACCACTACCACCACCACCCAAAATACCTAACACTCTACTCCATACATAGTAGCCAGGGGATGGCGCTTAGGAACTATGACAATGCTCCAAGGAGGTCTGGTGGCATGCTGAGGGTACCTGCAGCAACCTTAGGAGCACATGTTACTTATTACATATGACCGATTCTTCTTCATTTGCAGGCGAGAAAATGGAGACATAGGAGTTTAACAAACGTGCCACACAGCTGGTAAGGGGCAGACCCAGGAGTCAAAGCAGGAAGTCCAACTTTAACCACCATCCTGCATAGTGCTCCCTGCTTCTCAAAATGCAGCAGGAATCAAGTGGGTCATCAAGAAAATTCTGGGAAAGAGTTGGCAAGCCTGGAGGTCCTGTGTGGTGGTCTCATATTCAATGAAATTTTAATCTCTTGCCAGTTTTGTGCTCTGATTTCAAAGCAATTTCAAGGGCAATTTGGATTTCAATTTTTTTTTTCTGCCTTTACAATCAGTCTGACTTAGGCAATTTTAATCAAAATCAAAAGATCCAAACATAGTTTGTTAATAGCTAAGAAAACAATGGCCAAAGGTGAAAGATTTTTAAAGAGCTGTAAGGCACTTTGGTTGGCAGAATAATTGAGAGATGGCTATTTGGATGGGAAACAATGTAATTTGGATTCTAATTCAGCAAAATTACTTAATTGGCAACACATGCTTCCCTAGTGCTGTGGGAGAGCAGGAGGGTGACTTTCAAATGGGGAACACACGGGAGTGGCACAAGATGCAGATGCCGAATATGGCGGAAGGTTTTCGTTTGTTCAGTTTTAAATTCTTGTCACTTAGTGGTTCAAAGCTCCCATCACGGCTGCTTTGAGAATTCCAAGGCCTGGTAGAGCATTCCACAATCACACTATATTCAGCACAGTAAGTGGTCAAGGGCCCAGGGAAGGGGGTCTTGGTCTAGACTCAGTGGTTCTCAGTCAGGGACAGTGTCCTTCCTCATTCCAAAGGTTTTGGGAAATGTGGGGAGAGCTTTTTTTTGTCATCATGAATAGATTACCTCGAGGTGCACAGGACATTCCTATTCCAGGAGGAAGTGTCACCACATGTGCCAACGGCACTGATGCTGAGTAATTCCAGAAGGGGACGTGATTTCAGAAGATAATCGTCTTCACATGAAACAATGGGCTCTGATAGGACTTACACTTACCTCCCTTAAACCATGTGTGAGATTAGAGGGAGGCAGACCCTCTTAGCTGCTGCAACTGCTCAGATTGCAGTTGCCCATGCCTCTGGTGGTGAGGCCCTTGTTACTGGAGGTAATAAAGTAGAAGCCACTTGATCACATATAAGGCATATTGTTGAAGGGATATCCAGCCTGGAGGAGAAGATGGATTAGGTGACCTCTGTGAGTATATCACCAAGACTACAGCGTTCTGCGTACTCTTTATTATTTGAATTCCAGGGAAAGTTTGTGAAGACAGGAAAGTCATGCAGCCAGGTCCAGGCTGAGGTATTGAGAGGCTGAACTGAAAGAACAGAGTCTGTTATTAAGAGAGGAAGAGAAAATGTATTGTGTAGGAGAGAGCTCCAGGTGGGGGCCTTGTCAGTCCTGATTCCTGTCTCCACTGCTAACTCCCCGGCTAGTGTGTTCCTGTGCTTCTCATGTTCTATCTGCATGTCAGGTGATAGAGCTGTCAAATGCTCAGACTCTGTGACTCCATGGTTTGAGAGTAGAGCATGTTCTTTCTCCTAATTGAACTGTAGCCCTGCCTCCTATGTGACAATATTTAGAGGTCATTAGGGTCAGATGAGGTCATGATGGTGAGGCCTTTTTGTAATGAAAAAATTAGTGGCCTTATAGGAAGAGATACTGCCCTATCCCTGTCCCTGTCCCTCTCTTTCCCCATCTTTCCCCCCTCCCTCTCCCTCTCCCCATTCTTGCACAAGGAAGAGATCATATGAGCACACAAGATGGAGGCCACCTGTAGCCCAAAGGGAGAATCCTCATCAGAAACCAAACACACTATCATCCTCATCTTGAACTTCCAGCTTCCAGAACTATGAGAAAAATTTCTGTTGTTTAAACAACTGACTCTACAGTGCATCATTGTGGCAGTCTGAGCTGACTAACACAGCCTTGAAAAAGCAAACTGCCATGTTGTCAGGGGACCAGATGGCAGGAATAGCAGGTGGCCCTCAGGAGCTGGGGCCTTTGTTCTGCATTCTCAGGCTCTGAATTCTGCTAGCAACCAGTGAGCTTGGAGAGGATCCCCAGCTCCAAATGCAAATGCAAATGCAAATGACTGGTGAGACCCTGGACAGAGACCTGGTGAGGCCTGGACTCTTGACCTATGGGAATTGTGAGATAATAAAGGGGTGTTGTTTTAAGCTACTAAGTTTGTGAACATTTGTTATGTAGCATAGAATACTAACACATGGGGCATGTTGGAGATCTGCTCTCGCTTAGGCATGTAAAATTTGATAGGCAACCAATTTCCCCTCATTTTCCTTCTTAGTACTACTTAACTGAACTTTTGCACCTGTATGATTCACGTGAATTAATTTTGGGAAAAGCAAGGA
This sequence comes from Glaucomys volans, assembly GCA_020662805.1. Classification (NCBI taxonomy): domain Eukaryota; kingdom Metazoa; phylum Chordata; class Mammalia; order Rodentia; family Sciuridae; genus Glaucomys; species Glaucomys volans. The sequence continues at coordinate 59,427 of JAJEJO010002523.1, forward strand.
GAATTTGCAGTGGCTGCATCATTAGAACATTGTATTGAAGGCATTTCTCTAGTGAAGCACTTTGTACGTTGCTATGGACTGAGTGCTTGTGTTCCCTGAAATTCATAGGTGGAAATCCTAACCTCCAAGCTGATGGTGTTAGGAGGTGATTTGGTCATGGCAGAGGAGCCCTGGGAATGGGATTAATTCCCCTACAAAAGAGGTCCAGGGAGGGATCCCTTCCTTCTCCTTCTACCATGTGAGGGCACAGGCAGAAGACGGTATCTATGAACCAGGAAGTGAGTGAGCCCTCACCTGCCAGAGCCTTGATCTTGAACTTAGTCTCCAGAACAGTGAGAAATAAATTTGTTGTTTATAAGTAGACTGGGTAGATTGATACATATTTTCCTAATAAAGTAGCTCAGGATGAGTTTAATAAGGAATTGTAAGGTCAAAGGGAGTGAGGAACGTTTATTGGTTGTGGTTTAATGTAAAGAAACAATGCTACAGGAGGCCAGTAATTCTTTTCTGGAAAATATTTCCAATTCTTTTCTCCTGTTGCTAATGGTTGCTCTTTATTTGCTTTCAGATAAACTTGACTATTTGGCCTACATATGGAAGTGTATTTGGTCACCAGAAGCTTATCTGAACTTCTCTCCTGGGGAGTTGAAAAATCTGGGAACTCACCCTGTGGCTTCCAAGTTTCAGTTCTTTCTGGACTCAGTATTAGGTTGGAAAAGTGCTGAGTTTTAATAGGAAAGAAAAGTGGCTCTGATTCTCCTGCTTTTTGGGTTAGAAAAAGAAATCATGTCCTCCAACCAGGATCCCCAGGGGTGTAAACTGCAATTTTGATGAAACTTGATCTAGTGTCCTCTGGATTGTGCAGTGCTTGATTAAGGATTGTTCAATCCTAAAGAGCAGCCTCTTTTCTTCACGACTTAGGCCCTCTTCATAATACTTCTCAGAATGCTTCTTTCTTTTCATTATGTGGTTGCAATTATTTCTCTGTCAAGTGCATAACCTAACACCTCTCCATGTACAGTGCCAAGATTTGAAACCATAATAAGCTGATGCTCACCTTTGAAGCCATTATTTCAATCATTAGAACACAGTTTATTCCACCAATGGACATTAACATTTGAAAATGTGTCAACCAGAGTAAGAGATTCATCACCATCATGGACCACCTGCCAACTGATTAAAATGCAATGTTCTAGTTTTCCCGGGCTTTAGAAAAATGAATCTAATACCTGATATCAGTTTACATTTTTGTCTTTGTTCAGTACCTGGTGAATTGCTTGTGAAAGCCAAAGAAATTTTAATTTTAAACATGAAACAAGAAAAAAAATGCAGTCTGAAGAGGGCTTTGGCACTCCATGAGAGCACTGTTCCTTGAGTGTGTGGGGGAGGTTGGTCCCCAGTACACAATACTATTTCCATCCTAGAGGGACACAAAGCTGGCCATGTTTCTGCATTTGGGCACTTAAGATTTTAAGTAGAAGTGAATCTGGTTGTTGTGCTGAATTTCTTGGAAGACTTTAATGAGATCACCTCTGCAGTTCAATTTGGGAAAGAGTAAAGGACAAGTATTACATTTCTGTCTAGCAAAAAGCCACATTTCATCATTAGTGCCTTGAAACTGTTGGTTGAAAAAATTAAGCACACACACACCAAAGTGTGGGTGGAAAAAGTAAAATATAAATCCCCAGGAAGCTGGAGTGTGGGGGTTAATATTATGTCAACCCAGAGATTTTCTGGATGGTTCTCGTCGTCAAGGTAACACTATGTCTTGCTAAAGCTCAGGTAGGAAACCAGCAAAATAAGATGGTGCAATTAGAGTGACCTTAACCAGTCACCTTTCAGCTTCTGCAATGTATTTGAAATGGGTAATTTTTTGGTCAGGTATTTCACAGCTTCCTGCGACCAGACCCAATCTCTTCTCATTATCTAATGCTGCATAACAAACCACCCAAATCCTAGTGGCTTAAAATAACAACATTAATTTTGCTCATGAATGTACAATTTGGGCAGGGCTCAGTGGGGACAGTTGGGACGTCAGTTAGGACAGCTTGAAGGCTGGGGTTAGACTTATCTGAGGCTTCTTTCGTTCACATGTTTTGGGAATAATGGTGGATGACTAAAACAGTGGGGGCTAGCCAGCACAAGGATTTCTTGGGTCTCTTTCTTTCTCTCTCTCTTTCTTTCTCTTTCTTTCTTTCTTTCTTTCTTTCTTTCTTTCTTTCTTTCTTTCTTTCTTTCTTTCTTTCTTCCTTTCTTCTTTCTTTCTCTTCCTTCTAATTTACAAATAAAAATTATATTATTGTATACAAATAAAAATTGTACATGCTATTGTATTGTTTTGCAATATGTATACATTGTAGAACCTCTGAATTGAGCTATTTAACTATGCCTTACTCCTCATACTTACCACTGTTTGTGGTAAGAACCCTAAAATCAACTCTTAGTCATTTTCAAGAATGCAATACATTATTTAAAAATATAGTCACTAGGCTATACAATAAAGTTCTTGAACCTGTTCCTTTCATCTAACTGATATGTGTCCTTAGACTAAGATGTCTTCAATCCCCACCCCTAGTAATTGCCATTCTACTCTCTGCTTCTCTAAATTCAACTTTTTAAGGTTCCACATGTAAGTGAGATCATCATTATTTGTCCTTCTGTGCCTGACTTGTTTCATTTAACATAATATCCTTCAAGTTCATCCAGGTTGTTGCAAATGACAGGATATCATTGTTTAAAAAAAATAGTACTCCATTGGGTACATGCACCAGATTTTCTTTATCCATTCACCTGCTGGACACTTAGGTTGACTCCATATCCTGGCTATTGCAAATGGTGCTGTAATGAACCTGTGAGTGCACATATCTTGTTAACACACTGATGTCATTAACTTTGGATATATGCCTTGTACTGGAGTTGATCATGTGGTAGTTCTCTTTTTTCCCCACAATAGCTGTACTAATTTACATTCCCATCAACAATGTACAAGGATTCCCTTTTCTCCACATTCTCACCAACACTTATCTTTTGCTTTTTGAAAATAGTCATTCTAACAGGTGTGAGGTTATGACTCATTGTGGTTTTAATTTATACTTCCCTGATGAATAGTGGAACTGAGCATTTTTCATATACCTGTTGGACATTTGTGTACTTCTTTTTGAGAAATGTCTATTCAGGTGCTTGCCCATTTTTAAGTCAGGTTATTTATTTTCTTACTATTGAGTGTTTATATTCCATAGATAGTTTGATATGTGTCCCTATCAGATATATGGTTTGCAAATATTCTATTCCATTCTGAAGGTTGTTTTTTCACTTTCTCTATTGCTCCTTTGCTATGAATCACTTTAGTTTGATATAATCCGATTTGTGTGTGTTGCCTGTGCTTTTGGGTCATATTCAAATAATTATTGCCTAGATTAATGTCAAGGAAATTTCTCCCTGTGTTTTCTTCTAGCAGCTTTACATTTTCATATCTTATGTTTAAATCTATAATTGTTTTGAGTTGATTTTTAGTGGTGCGAGATAAGGGTCTAATTTCATTCCTTCTGCACATGGATATACAGTTTTCCCAAAAACTACTTATTGAGGAGACTGTCCTTTCCCATTGTGTGTTCTTGGCACCTTTGTTGAAGAACACTGCCCTGATGACATGGATTTATTTCTGGTCTCCTGTACAATGGGCATTTTCCTATTTTTATGTGACTTCTCCATGTTGTGGCTCTATGTAAAAGGGACATTCGACAAGGTTTAAAGACTTTTGGTTGTCACAGGTGGGAGGGTGGGGAGTTAAGAGGGGCCTCTAGTGGGTAGAGGTAATGCTGCAGCTAAACATTCTACAATGCAGAGAGCAACCTCCCATAATGAAAAATTATCTGGTCCTAAATGTCAGTAAAATGAGAAAGCCTGTCCTAGGGATTTGAGAGTATCTGAAAAGAAGAACACTAAAAGTGCTTATGAAGATTCTTACATTTGCATGTAGACTCTGGTTTTATTTCTGTAGGTGTGGCTTAGTGGTTTCCCAGTTTTGGTGCGCAAGGTTTACCTGTCCAACACTATGTACATAAAACCGTGTGTGATACCCTTGGTGTGTGTTTTAAGAATTTCCCTGAAGTTAACTTCCTTCTATGAGTTTCTTGTCTTATATATTGATCTCAGAACCTTACTTAATGTTTACAGTGGCTATAGGACATCGCCTATGATATGATATAATATAATATAATATAATATAATATAATATAATCTTTCCATTTCACTAGTGAAGAAACTGGGCTTGAAGAGAAAAAAGACTTGATTAAAATCTTTAGAACTAGTAAATAGATAAGCCTGATCTTCAACCCAGATGTGTTTCGAGTTCCATTGTTCTTTCTACTCACCTCGACATAAGATATTCAACAACTTAAATGACGCTAGCCAGGAATTGTGCTTGGCATTGGAAACACAAAAAATGATAAGACAATGACCCTTCCAGAGTGAGAAAGATTAAATTCAAAAGTAAAGGCATAGTATAAGCTTGCTGTTTAGAGAGGTAGAGACAAATGGCAAAGAATCCAGCAAAAGTTTACAGGTGTCTGCTTCTGGGATGTGGAGGATGGGAGGACAGTGGCTACTGTTCAAGTCAACCTTGTGGAACTATTTGACCGATATATCAGATTTTTGAATCTAGGGCAGTCATTCTATTTTATGTTTTTATTTTTTATTTATTTATTTTTTTTTCTTTTTTTTTTCTTCTTTTAAAATTATTTTTTGATTCATTATACACAACTAGGGTACAACTTTCATTTCCTGGGTTGTACATGAAGTAGAGTCACACCGTTTGTGTAATCATACATGTGCATAGGTAATGATGTTTGCCTCATTCTGTTATCTTTCCTTCCCCCCCGCCCCTGCTCCAACCCTCATTTCCCTCTACAAAATCCATCCTTCCTCCATTCTTGCCTTACCCCCCGCCCCCCCCGTTATGTATCATCATCCACTCATCAGAGAAATCATTCAGCCTTTGATTTTTTGAGATTGGCTTATTTCACTTAGCATGATATTCTCCAACTCCATCCATTTACCTGTGAATGCCATAATTTTATTTTCCTTTATGGCTGAATAATTTTCCATTGTGTATGTATACACCACAGTTTATTTATCCATTCATCTATCGAACGGCATCCAGGTTGGTTCCACAATCTAGCTATTGAGAATTGAGCTGCTATAAACATTGATGTGGCTGCATCACTGTAGTATGCTGATTTTAAGTCCTTTGAGTATAGGCCAAGGAGTGGGATAGCTAGGTCAAGTGGTGGTTCCATTCCAAGTTTTCTAAGTAATGTCCATACTGCTTTTCCAAAGTGGCTGCACCAATTTGCAACCCCACCAGCAATGTATGAGTGTATCTTTTTCCCCACATCCTCGCCAACACCTATTGTTGCTTGTATTCTTGATAATAGACATTCTAATTGGGATGAGATGAAATCTTAGGGGAGTACTGATTTGCATTTCTCTTATTACTAGAGATATTGAACATTTTTTCATATATCTGTTGATTGCTTGTAGATCTTCTTCTGTGAAGCGCCTGCTCAATTCCTTAGCCCATTTATTGATTGAGTTATTTGATTTTCTTAGTATAAAGTTTTTTGAGTTCCTTATACATTTGGAAGATTAGTGCTCTATCTGAAGTGCATGTAGCAAAGATTTTCTCCCATTCTATAGATTCTTTTTTTTTTTTTTATTGAACACAAATGGAGTACAGCTATTGTTTCACTGGTTGTACACAAAGTAGAGTCACACCATCTGTGCGCTCATGCATTTACACAGGGCAATGGTATCTGTCACACACTCTGTTATTAATTTTACCCCCCACCCGCCCCCACCCCTCCCTTCCCTCTATGCTAGCTATCTTTCCTCCATTCTTGCCATCTTTCCCCCCCACATTATGCATCATCATTCATTTATCAGAGAGACCATTTGGCTTTTGGATTTATGGGATTGGCTGATCTCACTTAGCATAACAGTTTCCAACATCATCCATTTACCTACAAATGTCATAATTTTATTCTTCTTTATGGCTGAGTAATATTCCATTGTGTATATATACCACAGTTTCTTTATCCATTCATCTACTGAAGGGCATCTAGGTTGATTCCATAATCTAGCTATTGTGAATTGAGCAGCTATGAACATTGATGTGGCTGCATCACTGAGGCAATCTGATTTTAAGTCCTTTGGGTATAAGCCAAGGAGTGGGATAGCAGGGTCAAATGGTGGATCCATTCCTTATGTTTTTATTTTTAATGCCCACTCTGTTTTGCCATACACTTCTAAAAAAAGTCTTTAGTGTCACCTTTAAGTTGAAGATGAATATTATTTCCAGAGGAATGTTTTATAGCTTACCAGCTTATGTATGGGCAGCTAAGAGGCTACATCTTTCTCCTCTAAAGCGGGTGGTTTACAGCAACCCTTGCTTGTGATGACCTGATTGTGGAATCGAGCAGAGATGTTGTAGATATTCCTCTTTGACAAGCTGCCTTTCAGGAAGCTACTCTCCCATCGACTCCATCATCATCCCCCTGTCCCTTCTGTTCTAACCCTTAGACCTGTTCTGGGTGAAAAAAAACAAAACAAAACAAACGAACGAAAAATGGTAGGTCTATCTACACATAGGACCTGGATGCCTCCTAAACATATCTTTCAAGCTTGTTATTGTCTGTTATACACATAGAAATTTCTAATCAACAGCAAAAAACTTGCACAGTCTATTTTTTTAATTTTTTGGCGGTGGTCCTGGGGATTGAACCCAGAGCCTTATGCATGCAAGGCATGCACTCTACCAACTAAGCTATATCCCCAGCCCTGCACAGTCTACTTTTCACTTTACTCATGACTAGGGAAAATTTCATCTTTTGCTCATCTGACTCCTGCTTATCTTTTAAAGCCAAGCTTATGTTCTAATTCATTCAGTGATTTATTCATCTCATCAAGTATTTATGGAGCACCTACTCTATGCAAGTCATCGGGGATACCACAGTGAACAAACACTCAGTTGCTGTCCTTCACAGAGTTTACTTGCTGGCTGGGCAAACAGACTTTAAACAATTGATAATGCAATTAATTATATTTGTGATAAATATTTTTACAGGATAAGCATTGTATATCAAGAGATCACAGATCAATGGAAATCAACTTTGTGTATGGTGAGAGGGGAAAGGAAGGTTGGGGAAAACAGGATAAGGAAGGATAAGTCAGGATCATGGATGCACACTGGAGCCAGAAGAAGCAGCCTATGGGGAAGACGTGGAGTGGGAAGGGCATAACAACTTTGAGGAACAGAAAGGAAGCCAAAGTGGCCAGTGCACAGGTCTGCACAGGGAGAGAGAAGTGCAAAATCTGTGCAGAACTGCAAGCAGAGCCAGCCTGGTCATGCCATGCTGTGGCTCTATGGGATTTCCGATTTTATTCCAAAATGAGTGTAGGTAATTGAAGAGGTTTAGGCAGTGACAAAGAAATGACATGATATTCATATTTTAAAACTTACTCTGGGGCTGGGCTCAGGGGCCTGTAATCCCAGCAGCTCAGGAGGCTGAGGCAAGAGGATCACCATTTCAAAGCCAGCCTCAGCAAAAGCGAGGTGCTAAGCAGCTCAATGAGACCCTGTCTTGAAATAAAACAAAAAATAGGGCTGGAGATGTGGCTCAGTGGTTGAGTGCCCCGTGTTCAATCCCTGGCACTCCCCCAAAAAACAGCAACAACAAAAAATCCCAAACCAAAAAAAAATCTCACCCTGTGCTATTTCAGTATTGATCCCTCAATGGAGGCCTTGAGTTAGAGAGAAGAGCATGTGCTCAAGAGGCCGGAGAAGGAATACTCCAAGACTTGCAGGATGTGGAGATTAAGGGAGATGGATGATGAGGGAGAGGAAAGTGCCATGATTTAGGAGAGTCACATCTTCCCTGTTTTGTGATTTTTCTCTGGAAATACTGTTTTCGGGATGCAGATGGCTGGAGATGGCAGGTGATTGGGTTCTTTCAGGGCTGGGACTTTGCCAACCAGATGGAATGGAATAAAGACTGCAAGACACTGTGGGTATTTATATAATGATAGACCATGAACTCCAGTAAAGAAAGAAATGAAAGCAGAGGGAACTGACAGAAAGTGAAAAGGGTTTCTTTATCTTCCATGGGAAGGACTGTTATTAGGGGGATACTTGAGCAATCAGCTTGAAAGTTTTGGAATGTTGGAATTAATAATGTTGGAGTGATTTAGAGTTTAGGATATGATGGAAAGAGGTGATGCTCATCTGGGGGAAGGAAAAGCAACTGGAGGTGATTTCAAGACCCTCTGCTGCATAATGCTGTGCAGGGTGTACAGTACAGAATCCAGGGCGCACCATTTACATAGGCAACAGTGGTCACTCTGCTCCTGGGGTTGGGCAAGGTGGTGGCTGTGCCAGGATGTTGGATGGAAATTTCAAGTAGGTTTGAAGTCACCAAGAAACAGCAAGGACTGGGTTAAGAATAATATTGCAAGCCAGGATATCTGTAAATTAGAGCAATGAATAAGAAAGAGTGGTCAGGGTCAGAAGGTGCTGTCCTTGATGAGCAGAGATCTTGTTTGGTGGATAGAGTAGTAACTGTCTGGAAGTGGCATTGAGGATAATGTCACCCTCTAATGGTGAGATTCCAACACAGGAGATAGTTTTACCACCTGCAAGGGAGTTTCAGAGGAATGGTTGTGTTCAGTAGACAGCTGACTCTCAATATGTAAAAAAGTATAAGAACTTTCTAGAGGAGGAGAGATGTGGGTCTTTGCTGATCTTGGTGTAAGAGCTCTAGAGGGCACAGTGGAATGGGGTTTGGGTCTGTAGAAAGGAAACACAGAGCATCACAGGGATGGGAATAATGTAGAGAGGACGTCTGGAGGGGGTTAAGAAGGTTGAGGATGAAAGTCAAATTCAAATTTGGGATATCTGACTGCAAGAACCCTATGCTTTCCTTTAATTAGGGTTTCTCAGCCTCTGCACTATGTGCATTAAGGATCAGGAAAATCTTTTTTTTCCCCCCTGCATATTGCAGGATGTTTAGCAGCATCCCCTGGCCTCTATCCACTGGACTCCAGTAGCAAACCCTACCAGTTCAGCAAAAATGTCCCCTGATATTGCCAAGTATCCTTGGCAGGGAGAAGGGATACAATCTTCTCAGTTGAGAACCAGTGCTCTAAACCATGTAGCTGAGCTAAATCAAAGTTGTGGTATCTAAAGACTCGAACACTTGCAGCTGGGAAAGACCACTGGAAATTTCTTTACATGTTCATTTACTTTTGAGCATTCTGGAAAACTGCAGCTCATATGAGTGAGTTCTGTAACCCAGTGGGAGACGGTATACTGTTCATCCTGTGAAGTCATTTTTGTTGTCATTGGTTTACAGAGATGGTTCTTCATTTGGGATCCCTTCCCAGAAAACAGTCTCAGAATCCGCTAGAACTTCTAATGTTAAATGAAGGCGGAAAGTGGTCAATTGTAAAGTGTTTGGTTCTGACAGGCCAGGTAAAATGGAGAGTTTCTGCTGGAACTATCCCCAGAGCCACTTGGCATGTATACAGAGTTCTGATCTGAGAGCAGTTGACTGCCCTCCCCATGCGGAGAGAAGGTCAGCAAGGCCTGGGTGAGCAGAGCCCGAGAGGAACTTGGCACCAGCTCCTGCTGACTTCATTCCTCCTGCCAGTTGGAACTGATTTGTAGGCCTGTGTTTGGTGCCAGGGACCGGGTGGGAAAGGGGAAGTAAATTCAAACAAAAGAATTCCCCTGAAGTGTCTGAAAAGAGGCTTTTAGCACCATTCTTTGGGTGCTCTCAACCAGACTGAAGGTGCAAAACTGTAAAAAGCAGCCACAACCACTTTGGAGAATGGCGGAGTATATCCAACCCAGTGATATTATCACATCTATTTGTTGGACAAAGGACTTCATTGTATAACAAAATAAAACATGTTTCTCCTTCCAGTTCCTGCTTTGTGACAAATCTTCAAAAATGAGCTTACAAAGGAGCAGCCTGAAAACTTGGCAAGGGTGGTTTTTAGACATGTTCCTTCTAAAATATCTGATTGAAAAGGTTTTCAGACTGTTTTCCTGGCCTGCTGTGCAATTTGCAAACAATCTCTTTTTTTCTGGTCACTTTGTGGGTGGGAGGGATTGATAAATGTACTGGAAACTCATTTCTGACATTTATAGACAAACTTCTTCCAAATTCATTAACTTCCGGTGTAGACAGCAATGCTCATGTTCTCACTATTAATTAGAGTTCACCCTTGGACCTCCAAGTGGGTCCAGTCCCTGTTGCTGGCATGAGGGTCATCACTTGTTCCTCCTCTTCCATTTCCGATACCTCATGGATACTTTCCATTTCCCTGGTAAATTCTAATGGTTACATCCTTTGTCTTTGGAGTTTCATTCCATTCTCAGATTTCCTTAGGAATGAAACACTTTCCATGACCTAAAGATGGAATTACTTCTCCTTAGTAAAAACCTGATCAAGAATTCAATTCTCTAGTCAAGAAATCCAGGGTAAGAATGTAAAGCCAATTTCTCATGAGTGCAAGACTGCATAGCTTATTTCAAAAGGTCATGTATTATATGAGTCCACTTACATAAAATTCCCAAATTGATGAAATGGAGGCTTGACCAGTGGTTGTCAGGGGTTAGGTCAGGGAGCTGGGATGTCACCAGGAAAGGGGTTGCATGAGGGAATTTCTTTGTGCAGAAGAAATTGATGACACAACAGCTTTATATCTTGAATGGATGATGGTTACACAAGTTTACCCCTGGGATGAAATGCCACAGGATTGCTTGCCTGACAACAACAACCACAACAACAACAAATCCATGCAAAGACAGGTGAAATCCCAGGAAGGTCCGCAGTCTGGTTCATTGTATGGTGCCAGTTGCAGATTTCTTGGTTTTGATGATGTACCATGCTCCTTCCTTAAGGAGTGGGGCATAAATCCCAACTTACCTAGTATTTTTGTTTTCATTTCCATTTTTCAGTGCTGGGGATTGAACCCAGGGCCTAAGGCTCCTAGACAAGTGTTGTACTCCTGAGCTCCATCCCCAGCCTTGAAAATGTACCATAGATATATAAGATGTCACCACTGAGAGAAGCTGGGTGATGGGTAAAAAGAACCTTCTCTACCATTTTTATAACTTCTTGTGAGTCTACAATTATTTCAAAATGAAGAGTCAAAAAGAAGATCTAAGAAGAAACAAACCCCAAATCATATGGCTTTAGAGATCTTGCATGGCAGAGGTGACCATAGTAGGTGATTAGGGAATAGATGAGATTGATTATTGACTGAATGAAACTGTTTTGCATTATATTAATAGAAGTTTAAAAAAATGATAAGAGAAGATGACATTTTTTAATACTTAATAGGTCAGGCATTGTGCTACATAATAACCAACCCTTATAAGAACTTTAATTTTTAAAAAGTTCATTCCTTTAAAAGATGATTAATTTTGTGTATTTGGTAAAAGCGTAAAGAACAAGAGGGAATTACTAATGAAAAAAAAAATCCAAATACTGGGGCTAGGAAGAGCAGTGCTGTCAGGATTGGTGTGGAGAGCAAGAGTGGGTATATATGGGTATTTGTTGTATCATTAGTTTTTTGTTTTTGTTTTTGTTTTTTGTTTTGGTACTAGGGATTGAACTCAGGGGCTCTTAACCACTGAGCCACATCCCCAGCCCTTTATAAATATTTTATTTAGAGATAGGGTCTCTATGAGTTGCTTAGGGCCTGGCTTTGAGGTGCTGAGGCTGGCTTTGAACTAGCCATCCTCCTGCTTCAGCCTCGTGAGTTGCTGGGGTTACAGGTGTGCACCACTGTACCTGGCACATCATTAGTTTTTATGTTGCACATATTGAGTGTGTGTGTGTGTGTGTGTGTGTGTGTGTATGCATGTATTCTTTATGTGTGCTATAATTTATATATGATAAATCAGGGGATGGGAAGGAGATATAAATATGAAAACAAAACAAAACAGAACCAGGGGTTTCTATGGTGTGACGGGAGTTATTTTATTAAGGGCAGCGCAAACATGAACACCTTGCTCTCGGGGGGGATACCTTGTTCATCTTTGTAGGTTACAGTATCCTCCGACCCCAGAGTCACTCCAGATTCTCAAGAAGAGGCTCTTGGCATAAACTATCAGAGATTGTGGCACTCAAAGAATAGTGCATGGGGGAAATGAAAATGATTTCCCGTGTAAACTCCAACAACTGACTGGGGTTCCATCAGTTCTCATCAGCCCCTGGCCCTCACGGAGAGATGGGTAGATCTCCATCTTCTGGGTTGATGAGGGGAACTGAGTGCTCTCACATTCCTGATGCAGAACTTTAAGAGGTCTAGAGACAAGAGGGAGCCCAGTGGGGCATGTGAAACCTAAAGATCAAGAACTGGAAAGGACTTGGAGAGCACATGGAGAAGCTAGGACTTGTTCCAGATCCTGGGTGGACCGGATTCCAGGGCTCCAGAATAGGACCCTTCACTGCTCATGTTACTTACTGACACTCTCCACCAGGGTTTAAGGGTCCTTACAGGGATATGCACAAAGTGGTCAGACACAAACAAGCATACCGGGCAATGAAAAATAAGCCAGTGTGTTAGTGTTAGTCAGTTTTCTGTTGTTGTGACAAAATGCCTGAGATAATCAAAAAGAGGGAAAGTCTGATTTGGCTCCTGGTTTCAGAGATTTCAGTGCATGGTCGCTGGGTCACATTGCTTTGGGCCTGCGACAGTGCAGGATATCCTGGCAGGTATGCCTGGTGGAGGAGGAGGTCTGCTTACCTCATGGTGGCTGGGAAGCAAAATGAGAGAGGAAGGGGCAGGGTTCCCAAGATCCCTTTCAAAGGCATACCCCCAGTGAGCTAGCCCACTCCCACCAGGCCCCACTTTCTAGAGATTTGACTACCTCCCAATTGTGCCTCAGGCCAAAGACCAAGCCTTTAGTCTGTGGGCCTTTGCAGGACACTGAAGACCTAAGCCCTAATAACCAGAAAAACAAGGTGAAGATTGGAGTAAGACTTTTGTATACAGAGTATATTTTAAGCTTCTTTCACAATGCCCTGTCCCTTTAGCTGCTTTACCTGAATGATGGTGAACTCTAAGGAGGAGGACCCTTTACAGTCCTCAATCTCAAAGCTAGCAGGGAAGTTTGGAGATACCTGTACTTAAAATATGTGAACACTTGCTTCTTGCAAAAATTTAAACAGTATAGATAAGTGTGTGTGTGTGTGTGTGTGTAGAATAAACAGTCAAAATGACACAGAAATAATGAAAACATTTGATTTGTATCTTTCAGCCCTTTTTCTGTGTATTTATGCATAGATATAAAACATACACATATGTAGTTTTAAAAAGATAAATGGGATCCTGCTATTTATTATTCTGTGATTTTTTTCTCTTAATAACTGTGTCTTAGAAATCTTTCTATATGGATACATATGGCTTCGTCTCAATTGTCTTGGAGGCTGCATTACCTTCTCTGAGTGATGGACTGGGCTGTATCCAATGAACAAGGATTGGTGAATATTCATTCGATGTATGTGGCTTGGCTTGTGCCAGGAGTATGAAAAATTTCGAAGGATCTATTCTCCGAAATGAAATAGTCTTACGTGCCTCCATCTGACAAGACAGTGTCAGGGGGCCACCCAAAAGCCTTTACTGAGTTCTCTTTCCACAAGCATGTATGCTTATTCCTTTTACCACATTCTTTCTGTACATAACTATAATCAATCTTAAACAAAATTTGTGAATCTGAGAGAGAAAGGTAAGGGTGTCATTGCATTGCTTTAAGTTCATTGCCCTGATTCCTGGTGAGGTTGCATATCCTTTCTCAAGTTAATTTTCCATTTGTGTTTCTTCTGTTAATTGGCTCCTTTCATTTTTAGGGAATTTTTTTTCCTGATTAATCCCTCTCTCCCTTCCTCCCTCCCTCACACCTTCCTTCCTTCCTTCCTTCCTTCCTTCCTTCCTTCCTTCCTTCCTTCCTTCCTTCCTTCCTTCCTTCCCTTCTCTCCTTCCTTTCTTCTGTTAGCTATGGATTTCTATTGAATGTTTGGCAGTACAGGACAGTTCATATTTTAAAAATAAGTGTGTAAATGAACACAACAGAGAGCTCAGATGTGCTTTCCTCGTGCATGTGAGCATTGCTTTCTCTTGGCAATGGGTACAATTCAGACTAGAGTGCCATTTTTTTTTTTTTTTTTTCTGGGGAGAAGAGCACCATGGACTCTGATAACCTGGGTTTTTCCTTTAGGATTTTGTCTTCAGGAGGAGTTTGTTTCTTCCCTTGAGGTAGCCTAAAGATTCGAGAAATTTCTTCGTCCAAGCTCCAGTATCTACCTTCAGTCTCCTGTGTCAAAATCCCCATTTTGCAGAGTGGTAGTTGAGGTCAAACCCTAGCATTGGGCACGCTGAGAACAGGGACATCCTTCTTCTACTCTTAGAATCTGTGACCAACGCTACTACCTTTTTGCTCTTTATTTCCTAGGTTCTCTGATCATGGGACTGTTTTAGAGTTCTTTATTGGAAGGCTTCTCTTTTGCCTTCATTTCCATGTGAATTCTTTAGATCTGGTTCTGACTACTTTTCCTAGAAAATTTGCAAAGTTCTGATATCCTAGTGGCAACTTTTAGTTTTTCAGCTCATCTGAAATTTTTGATTGCAGTTCTGCTGTTATTTCAGTGGGATTTAAGCAAACATCTTTCTGCAGCTGGCCCTCTTAAACCTTCATTTAATTTTCCCACCTCTGATAAGACCAAGAGCATTTTCTGGAGAAGCCATCTTCAAAACATTCTGTTTAATAATGAGGGGATGGTCAACTAGAGCTGCTGAAGAAAACCAAGTTATTATTCCCCCCACCAAATTAAAATAAAATAAAATCTTTTTGTCCAGAAAATGCAGAAACAGATAAAAGAAATCTTTAAAAATCCTAAAATCTCACTTTCATGAGATTTATGTTAATAAATGATGTAAATAGTTTAAGAACTTTTTATAAAAACATGGAAATGTACCTTTCTGTATAAAATGAGATCATAATCTTCAATATAATCTTCGTCCAAGCTTAATATTTATCAAGCATGTTGGGTATCTTAGGCACTTTGTTGAGACTTTTTTATGAATTATTATTTAATTGGATTTCTCACTCAGTTCTTCAAATGCCCCTTAATATTTGAGATTGTTATCAGTCTCTCTTTTACAGATGAGGAATGATGCTAACTCAGGTTAAGCAACTTGTTTACATTTATTTGACACTGAAACATAACACTCTTCTACTACACAACCGTTTTTTTAAAAAATATTTTGTTTCAGTTGTAGGTGGACATAATACCTTTATTTTATTTTTATGTGGTGATGGGGATCAAACCCAGGGCCTCATGCATGCTAGGTGAGTGCTCTACTATGAACCACAACCCCAGCCCCACCTACTGTTTTATAATCTGATTTGGAAAACAAATCTATGGATTCCTTTTTCTGTCAATAACTATGCATCGATGTCATAAGTGGTCATTGCTCCATATTACATCATATTTATATTAAGTAAATATCTATGCTTTATATCATATAAAATGTACATATAAAGTACATATGACATCATATTCAGAGAGTGCATATTTGTGTGTGTGTACATATATGTATATATATATATAAATGTACACATAATTTTGTCAGAATAATTGATAGTGTATTGAAGACTAGTCACCCAATTGCGTCAAATACTTACTGTAAGTTAGGCATTGCTTTGGGCACTGGAGTTAAATAAGACATGGTCTCTGAATAAGTGGAGTTTATATTCTAGAAAATGTAGTGAAACCAGAGTTTGTGATGAAATTCGTTTCTCTACTTCTTCTGGTGTGTAGGGACTGCATAAGTTGCAGGCCTCTGCAGCTGAGAAAGCCTGATGGGTGTTAGCATGTAATCAAAGCAAGGGATGCCTGCCGGCGCCAGCTTTGAGGGTCAGCTTGAGGGTTGAAGCCGGCAAGGCCTGATTTTTCTCCACTACCATTGAGTGGTGTGTTGAATCTCTTAACAGCAAGCTGTGCCCTCCAGTGTTGCAGCTGACCCCAGAAGCTCACTGCCAATTTCTTCTTCCTGGGTTCTTGTCTCAGGAATTCGAAGAATGAGATCCACAGAGAAGGAAGAGAGAGTATGAAAGAGAAGAATTCATTTAAGTGGGAAGAAAAGAGACAGAGCTCTCACAGGGCAAGAGGGGAGCACGAGGGGACCCAATAGCAGGTTGCCTCTTGGATGCACCAATCTAGGGGTTTATACAGCACCTGGGTCAACACCATCAGTCCAAACTTATGCTACTCAGGTTTTGGAAAAGTACCAGCTACTGGTTAGCCCTGACTAACTTTCCTGTAATCTCCACTCAGGTCTGCCCCACTTCTCTTTTCCCTCTGCTGGTTGGAAAGCGGAGAGGTTGAGGTCAGTGGATCTTGGATGCTTAGGTTAGGGCCTGTGACAATGTGTGGAGGCAGTGTCTGCACCTGGTGAGGGCTGGGCAGCCCTGGCAGCCTCTATACAACAGGTCAGTGTGCCCTGGCTTCCCTGGGCTCTGGCTCACACACCTCAGGCCCACACTGGCATGGTGGGCTTCACGCACCACCACAGGCTGAGTTCACTGCCTGTGCTCCAGCCCACCCTGTGCACCACTCTAGGATAAGGGCTTGGCCTCAGTAATGTGAGACAATTAAAAACAATGATACAGGTGACAAATTACAAACTTGAGAGGCACAGGGTCCTGAGTACATGGGAGCTTGTCGTGCCTGGGGAGGGCATGAAGGCACTTCTGAAGAACTGACATGGCAGAGGAAAGTTTTACTGTTGCCAGCTGGATCTTTGGTGGGTTGTACACCTCTCTGGCTCAGCCTTGGAAAAAGTGTTAAGTAGAATCCAATCCAAGAAGCCTTTGAGAACTGTATTACCCTAACAACACTCTAACTAAGAATCCCTGGGATTAAGATCTCCTTGCTGTGCACAAATCATTTGAATGAATTAAACATGTAATTGAAAGGCTCATCGTGTGCTACTTGAATGCTTTGCTGTACCAGAAATAAAATGAAAATGAAATCATTTTCTCTTTCAAATAAATATTATATACTGCAGGCTTCACTGTCTCCATTAGCACTGTCCGATTGCACAGAGGTGATTATATTATTTATGACACGTGCAGATACTGAGAGGCTCCTTCAAACTCAGGCAGATAAGCACCATACGATTTTCTCTCCTTACTTCCTCACCCAATAGTTTTTGCTTTCTCTCTTTCTCTTCTAAGAGAGAAACCTACAGATTTCTTCTTCTTCTTTTTACCCTTCTCTTTGAAGACTCCCGAACAGGCAGCCGTTTTCCACAAAAGGCACAAGTCCAAGCTAGCACCATGATGAGACTGGGATGAGAATAGCTTGTTACCCTCTGGGTGGGCCATGATTTGTGTGCAGGTTGCTTCCTTGAAGAAACTTAGGCACTCAGGATGTGTTGTCAGTAAGTAGAATGCCTGTCAGATCAGTCAATGACCCTGTCATACGTCCTAGAGAGCTACAAGAAGACTCCAGTTAAGAAACTCCTTATCATCTCCCTCCACAATGCAATAGGAAGGAAATAATCATTGCTACTCACTGAGCATTTACCATGCATGGTGGGCTTCATACACGTCATTTCTGAGCTGAGAAAAAGTTAGGGATCAGTGATGTTAAATAATTTGGTCGATGCTGCCTTGTGAAAAGAAGAGTCAGGACTGAACTTAGACCTTTCTGGTTCTTAAACATGAATTTTTAACATCTGTTGTTTTTAAAGAGAAATGGCCAAAAAGTCTTTGACCCTTTTTCATATTGAGAGGTTTGGTCTAATGTCTCTTCCTATAAATCATGCCTGCTTCAACCTGTAGATAAAGTAGAAGCGATACTATGTGATTTTTTTTTTTTTTTTGGTGGCACTGGGAATTAAACCCAGGGTTGCTCTACCCCTGAGCTACATCCCAAGCCTTTTTATTTTTAGCATGACAGACTCTTGCTTAATTGGAGAGGCTGATGAACTTGTGATCCTCTTGCCTTAGCCTCCTGAGTTGCTGGGGTTACAGGCACGAGCTTAGTTGCTATGTGACTTTTTTTAAAGGAAGGACATAAAAGCCCATGTGTTTCTCCTTTTTGCTGGAACACCTGCTCTGGAAACCTTGAACCTCAGTAAGAAGCCTGACTGTTCAGATGCTACCATGCTACATGGAATCCCAGGCCTTGTGCAGTGACCACATGTGCAGGCGTCGTAGTTCCTGCCGACAGCTCCAGCTAAACAGACTTCGTGACATCCCAGTGCAAGTGCCAGATATGCCATTGAAGAAGCTCCAAATGACTCCAGTCTGCAGCACTGCATTTGCTCCAGACGTTTCACTCTTCCTACCTGCAGTTCCATACCCTGTGGGAACACAGGCAGAACGTCCTTATGCTGAATCTCAAGCATGATAAAACCCCTGTTGCTTTATGCCACTTAATACGGGGAGATTTGGCAAGAAGAAGTCCTCTGTGGAGCTGAGAGGAATCTTGGTTGCTAACTAATCTGCCTTCTGTCTAGTAAGCAGATTCTCATGCATTTCTAATAGAGAGATGACACACTGAATACTAAATCTGGCATTCAGAAAAGTTTTGTTTGGCTCCCCCATTTTTGAGTTTTAATGATGATTAAATTTTACACAAAATCTGAATTTGTGGCTTTCCTGGGAAATCAAAACACCTGAAGATACTGGGCCTGCCTCCTGATAAAACACCCTCAAGTTTCTGAATAGCAGCTGCCTCCTTCAGGCGAACCTTTAGAGTCCCTGTCTAATCCACACTGTTGCTTTACTGACCCTCCTTACTATCAGTACTTGTGTTTATAGACCTGAGAGGTAGGTGATCCTAAAGCCTGTTTTTGAAAGGTGCTTAAGAATTCTTACTTCTTCTGCTTTCATTTTCCAGAATTCAGGTTTAGATTGTACTATTAGAACCTATTTTGCATTTATAGTAATTATAGTGATAACTGTAATATTTTTAATATTATAAAATAGTACAGTTTGAGATGAGCATAAAGTCCCACATCATAGATTTAAACATTCGTCTCTCATGATAAAGATGGAAAAGAAGTTAACTATTTAATTAGGAAATTAAAATAGCTCTATCTTGCACTCTGTTTTTTTTTTTTTTAAAGGAACCTGTACTTCAACTATGGACTTCATGCTCATTATAGTCAGTATTTATGAATGGGTTTGTTCTGGAAAGGATTTGGATTTTGGTATGGGTCCATACCTTTGTGGTTCCTGAGTGGAAACCCAGCTCTTTTGTGCAGCTATGATATATCATTTGATTTAGGAGAGCTATCAGTGAGAGCTTTTATTGACTTTACTGGGGTTAGTAGAATATTAATATAACTGCTTGCCAAGTATCCAAAGGAGTAAGAGGAAGAGAAGAAGAAATTTTATATTTACTGGATATTTAAAATTCAGACCAGAGCAGGGTAACCCATTTGTGTTTTCATTGGCAGCGTAGCAGAAGAGAATGTCTTAAACCTTTTTTTGGTTTCACTTAAATATCAGGGGTAAAGAATGGAAAGTGGGAAGGGAAGTTGTAGAATCTCTTCCTCTAGATATTTAATACAAAACAGAACTTTCTAGATAGGAGAAAGTCAACTTTGGAGTGAGGCGGAGGTAAGAAGCATGGAAGGCCAGTGAAAGGCTGATGACCTTTCGAAATGACCTCTAGAGCTCTCATAGTGGCTGCAGAGTTTTCCTGGACTACAGATCCACAGCAGAAAGCCTTAATGAAATTAGCATGGAATCAGGTGTGATTTGGGTAGTCAATATGTATTACAGCTGATTGACATTTATTGTCAGAATTGTTCTCTTATGAAGTTAAGGCAATCTTGATACCTGTCTGTGGCTTCAGATGATTCCTTTGGCCCTGTTCAGTACGATGCAAATCACAAAGGGGACTGTCCACCTCACAGACCAAATGATACATAGCAGTGTTGTGGTTTTTGGTTATGACTTTCATGTATAGGTTTCAATTTTAGGAAAATTGCTAAAGTCAGTATGTGGATACTTGCTGAGAAGAGTTCCAGCCAGGGGTCATAGATGCTGATTACTATATTGCTTTTGGCCATTATTATTAAAGTCAGCATTAAATGACTAACTTCATTAGATAACCCACTGAGGATAGTCATAGAAAATCATGTGGACATACAATGACGGAAATTCTGTCCATGAATCCAGCTCCCAATTTCTATTCTTCTAAAAATGAAAAAAAAGTCACAATTTTCTCCATTCTAGGAGGCACCTTTCCCCTTTATTAGACATATAAATTTTCTTCCTTTTAAAAATAGGGATTTTAATTTGATGATTAAACCTGTCTCACTGTGATAGGTTCTGGGATGTACTTTCCATTGCTTTCTTCAGGAATGAAGGAATTCATCCATCATTTTGTGAGTTTCACTAATAGAAAACCTCTAGCTACCAGCCCCTGCCTGAGTCTGCTTGTCAGAATAAAACTTCATCCAAAGTTACCATCCTCTCACGGTGACGTGCATCATATTCAATGACTAATCATAAAGTATGCAAAATTTCACACGAATGTCCTTACTTCTGACACCAATTGTGGAGTTCAGGGGTCCCCAAGACCAATAACTTTGTTTCAATAACTTACTAGAAGTACTCACAGAATTCACTAAAAGCTGTTATGCTCATGGTTTCTGTGTATTAAGTGAAAGGATACAGATTAAAATAATCCAAGAACAGAGTCTCATGGGACAGAGGAAAGTTCCATGGACAGACCTCCCAGTTGTCCTCTTCCAGTGGAATCATGGATAGCTGTAATTTCCCAGTAATATTGTAGCACAAAACACACAGTTAGGCTTACCTGAGCATTGGCACCAATTGACTGCCTACCTGGCTAATCTCAATCTCCAACCCTTTAGTGGGCTGAGCTGATACCTTTGATTTGATCCAAAGCACTCACCAGAAATGACATTGTCAGATACTCTTGCTATTGCCTAGTTCAATAGTAGGCCGGGGATGAAAGTAGGAAAGGACAGTACACAACTGAATTTATTGGTAGCAATGGGGATGATAGGACTCCAAAACAATAGAGGACAGTTGGGGCCCAATGTGGTGGTGCATGCCTGTAATCCCAGTGGCTTGGGAGGCTAAGGCAGGAGGATTGTGAGTTCAAAGCCAGCCTCAGTGAAAGTGAGGTGCTAAGCAACCCAGTGAGAACCTCTCTCTTAATCAATTACAAAACAGAGCTGAGGATGTGGCTCAGTGGTTGAGTACCCTGAGTTCAATCCCTGGTACCCGCCTACCCCCCAAAAAAATAGAGGCCAGTGTCTACTTATCAGAGACAAGTAGATACAATCATTGTAATGGTACAGTGATGAAGTGATGGAAATGTTTAATATAACCTAGCATTCCTCAGGGAAAAAATAGCCAACAAGGACTCTGCTGTAGTTTGGATCCAAAATGTCCCCCAAATGCCCATGTTTTAAGGGATTAGTCTCTAGCTTGGTGCGATGAGAAGTGATGAAGACTCTAGGAGGTGAGGCCTAGTGGGAATCTTCTGGTCATTGGAAGTATGCCCTTGAAGGCATAGTGGGGCCCCACCCCTTTCTCTTTCTCTTTCACTTCCTCACCATAAGGTGAACAGGTTTGCTCCACCATGTGCTCCCTTCCATGATATACTGCTTTGTCAAAAGCTCAAAAGCAATGAAGCCAACCAACCATGGATTGAAACTCCAAAACTGAGCAGAAATAAACCTTTTCTCTGTATAAGTTGATTTCTCTCAGGTATTTGTTATAGCAATTGAAAGCAGACTAACACAGGCACTAAGAAAATTGTATAAATAAATCTGGGATTGATTATTAGGGGGTTGAGCTCAATCACCTGTTAGGAAGTCACAAGTTTTGCCCAGTTGCCTAACCTGAGAAAGTGTTTTGACCCAGATCCATTGCCTGAATGAGAGATCATGTCTGTAGGAGGAGGGACCCAGCCACACCATTGCAAGTACACAGTGATTACTCCCTCTAGTCATTCCCCATAGGGTGAGGAAGGACTAAATCCATTTACTCAAGTAGTTCTACACTGGGGAAAAGGGAATGCCTGAACATTTCTGGAGCTTTTTGGATATTTGTTTCAAATTGTATTGATACCTATGGACTCTAAGTGTCAACATCTCTGTCCCCCACCCCCACTGTGAAAGTATATGAAGGCTAAAAAATTAATATAGTTCTGGCCAAAGTCCAACTCACAGTGGGTCCGTTGAGACCTGAATGATGTCACTTCCCCACTCCCTGATAGTATATTTGGAACATACATGCTTATTTGGTGGTTGTCACAACCTCCAAATACATGGATCCTGGATCTCTGGGGTGAGAACCATCATAATGGTGCTGTACAGTCCTCTGGGTGGCCTTGGACCAATCTAGTTATTTTCCATTTTTAGCTTTTAGATCTCAAGAATAACTATAATGCAGTGGGAATGCAACATGCTGAGATAAGGAGGATCTGGCCAGAATAGTCTGGGCTCTGGTCCAGTCCTTCCTAGTCACAGGATGACCTTTAATATGTTAGCCCACTGATGGATTATCCCTAGGGTATAAAACCTACGGGAGGCTGTTTTCTAGGGTCCCTCAGCTGTGGTATAAGTAGGGTGCATACAGATGAGACCCCATCATCTCTGGGAAGATTTCCTGAACCTTAGGGGACCTGCTCACAATGAATAAGAGGCTTCTGCTGTCACTTGCTGCCTTTCCCTAAGAATAAGCCCATTTCGTGTATCTTGTAGGTGTGAGTGTTCTGTTGCTCTGGACTCAAGCAAGTATTGAAAGTGTGGTCTAAGATGCAATGGGCTGAAGTGCTAACCAGTATCCACTGAACCTGTTTCACAATAGGGAAGACTGGATTGAAGCTACTGATATTGCCCTCAGCACTGGCCAACATGGGAAATGAAAAAAATATTGCATCCTGTGTGAGCATTGGGGAGAAGCAATGGCAGAAATTGGTGCCACCTTTCAAGAACTAAAGATGCAGGATGATTCTTGTCATTTTCCAGTTTCATTTACTAGACTATCTCCAATTAAAAACAACAACAATAGACAAATCCTGGATAATGATAGCAAATCGCTACAAATTCAACCAGTAGCAACCTTACTACTACTATGGTAGTTTTGCTGAAGCAGAGTAACACAATATTGGGTACATAATATGTGGTGATTCATCTGGAAATTACATTCCTTTCTGTCCTGAAAGAATAGTATCAAAAATCAGCCACTCTGGAAAGCAGTGTGGAGATTCCTCAGAAAACTTGGAATGGACCCATCTTTTGACCCAGTTATCCCACTCTTTGGTTTATACTCAAAGGACTTATAATTAGCATACTACAGTAACACAGCCACATCAATGTTTATAGCAGCTCAATTCACAATAGCTAGACTGTGGGACCAATCTAGATGCCCTTCAATAGATGAATGGATAAAGAAGCTGTGGTATACATATATTCAATGGAATACTACTCAGCCATAAAGAAGAATAATATTATGGCATTTGCAGACAAATGGATGGAATTGGAGATTATCATGCTAAGTGAAATAAGCCAATCCCCAAAACACAAAGGCCGAATGTAATGTTTTCCCTGTTAAGAGGATGATGATATATAGTCAGGTTGGAGGGGTGGGGGTTGAGAGAAGAATGGAGGAACTTTAGATTACGTAGAGGGAAGTGAGAGGGGGAGGGAGTGGGGACATGAAATATGGTGGAATGAGACAGACATCATTACCCTATGGACATGTATGATTAACAAGAATGATATGAATGATATGAATGTACATCATGCACAACCATAGAAATGAAAATTTGTACTCCATATGTGTACAGTGAATCAAACTGAAGTCTGTAAAAACAAACCAAAACAAAACAAAACCCGCACTTATAATGGGAATTCAGGTTTGCCCCAGAATTATGTTAGCACTTTCACTGTGTATCATTGAATAGTAAAAAAGAGATCTAGAGTGGCGAAAAGATTGATTTAGGATAGTTCAATCAGTCTTGATGAGCCAAAGGTGATGAAGAAGTAAGAGCTGCTTCCCAGGTGTGACCTTTAAGCTGCCTTAAAGGAGTAACAGTTTCTTTTTTTTCTTTTATCTTTTTTTGCGGTGCTGGGGGTTGAACCCAGGGCCTTGTGCTTGCAAAGCAGGCATTCTACCAACTGAGCTACATCCCCAGCCCCAACAGTGTCTTTTCCTGAGAGTGTCCTATCATCAGCCAGGTATCATCAAGGTCATTGTGGAGATGATCCACCTTCCTGATGGAGGTACTTAGAATTGTTAACTTGAGATTCTCTGATTTTGAAGTCAAAGGATAAAAAAGAATGAAGTGGGTGAGGTTGGAATATTGACTAGAAGGATGCCTTCAGGTAGATATATTAATTCAGGAGCCAATAAATAATCAAGTTCCAATTGTCTAATGGCATGGGTGTAAGTATGTGGAGATGGCATGTTTCTGAAAAGAGTCTGCCTCTTGGATTTCTCCTTTAAGCATCTTTCAGTCTCTTCAGGTATCTCTTGATGAAGGATGTTCATGACTCAATAGCCTTCTAGCTTTATCTCTTATTCCAGTCACTGTTGTGGTCATCAGTTTGATACAGGTTTCCACCAACTTCACAGGTATGACTCTTAGGCTTATGTTATGCACCTCACTTAGCATCCTCTCCATTGCTTCGCAGTGGGGTTCCTTCAGGAACTGTTCGCCCCCATGCACATGCAACCCAAAATTTCACAGGAGTTGACAGCCAACCACTGGCAGACAACACTTGACGAGTGGGTAATAGGAACTGATAGATCTGTTTTCTCTCTTCCCTGGTGGATAACACCTAAGTCCCATGTGGTCCCAAAGGATTCAGTGACCAGTCTTACAGAATGGAGGTCAACCCAATAATGCATCCAACTCTATGTTAGTTATTCCCCTTCCCCATTTCTTTTCTCTTGCTCTCATTTCTGCTTCCTGGGATCAAAGTCCCAAATAAACCAATGGCATCCAAATCTTTGTCAAAAGTTTTTGCTTTTGAGGGGTGCTACGGTGTGGGTAAGTGTCCTTCAAAGGCCTATGCATTGACGGCTTGATCCCCAGCCAGTGGTGCTACTGGGGCGTTGTGGAACCTTTAAGAGGTGGATCCATGTGGGAAGTCTTCCAGTCATTGGAGATGATAGTGGGAACCCAGTTGGTTCTTGGTTGGCT
Source organism: Glaucomys volans (assembly GCA_020662805.1). Taxonomy (NCBI): domain Eukaryota; kingdom Metazoa; phylum Chordata; class Mammalia; order Rodentia; family Sciuridae; genus Glaucomys; species Glaucomys volans. The sequence goes on from JAJEJO010002523.1 coordinate 84,707, forward strand.
CTTTCACATCCTGGCCACAAGGTGAATGTTTTATCTCTACATGTGCTGCCACCATGATGCGCTGCCTCGCCACAGGCCCCAAAGCAATGGGGCCAACTGATCATGAAATGAAACCTCCAAAATTGAGTAAAAAAATTTTTTTCTCTTTACCAGTAGATTATATAAAGATATTTTTCATGGTAATCGAAACCTGACTAACATAAGGGATTGCAGGCTGTGGTCCATAATATGATGGTCTCATAGGCACCCCAATAGGATTCTCTGGAGAACTACATGACCATATGTGTATCCTTTTCTATTCTCATTTATTTTATCCACTACATAAAAAGAATGACAAAGCAGGTCAAGTTCCATTTCTAGGGAGAAATACATTGAGGAATAAGAGCAGTGAACATATTTTAATGGGTCTTTCCATGCCAAACACTGTGCAAACTGATTAATGTACATTGTCTAAATTGCTTCTTACCTTAATTTTTTAGGGGAGGCACTATTACTGTTCCTATTTTCATATAGGAAAAAGAGGCTGAGAGAATTTTATTAGCTTGCTTTATGTGGTCTGGCTGCTGAATAGTGGAGTCAGGAGGCCACCTGAATTCTACTGTCCAGTGTCAAGGCAGAGTTCTTGAACACTGGAAATCCCACAATGCAAATCACTATTAGGTTCCAGAGTGTGATTCATGGTGTTTGATGACTGACCTTTAATGTGCAAGCCTTAGGGATAGGATTGTACAGTCAGTTTTTCTCGGGCAGCCCATGGAGAAGAGCCAGGCCCCTCCAGCAGGAATGGAAGGTTTCGTTCATCAAAGAGGTAAGGGTCAGCTCCTATCTGGCTTTATCTGATGGCTGGAAATGGGGAACACTGTGATATTTATTTATGGTTATATATAATGTTTATGATTATTTATGATATTTTTAAATAGTTGGCTCTACCTGGTAATTTATGGTAGTTCCTGGGCTTTTAATCACAGAGATGGCCTTAAAAATAATTTTACTCTGTCACTGGAGGACAAATAGATGGTGTTTGCCTTGTCAGGCTTCTAGTAGGAGCGGCTGGTAATACCTGGGAAACAAAACAAATAGGATTAGGTAATTTACAAAAGTGCTTCATTTTTCAAAACCTTCTCACTTTCCTCACTTCTTCATGTTATTCTGAAGTATAATGTTTGTTTTAATTAGAAGAAACAGGTCATGACTCTAAAGGTAAACAGACCCATTATTCTTCAAGAAATGTCCTAATCTTCCAGGCAGAGGTCAGGCTGTGAGGATAAGAGGTACCCTGGGAGGGGCAACATTTTTTTTTTGCATTGAACTGCTGCTGAGCAAATATTTCCTTCTCCCTACCACCATTAGCTTCCAAAGCAACCCACAAATGTCTTTCTGAAGAGTACACACAGAACCCAGACTCTAACCCCAGCTCTGGTACACCTGCTTGGGCTGCAATATTTTAGGGCCCTTTGATGGTGGCCATCATACAGGGCAGATCTGCTCCCAAGAATGAGGCTCAACCAAACAAGAGAAGGGTGGGATTTCCTTCTAATTATTTTTTTTTTCAAAATGTACAGTCATTAATGCATCTCAAAGTTTAAAGTGAGTGTGTACAATTTTGTCACATGACATGGAGTTACACGAACCAAATGAAAATGAAATGAGAACAAAGTAACAAGAAGTTTAGCTAGTGAGTCCTTGGGCAACTTAGCTTTCTGAACATGTGCTAAAGGTGAGAAGGGATTCAAAGATGAACCAAATGCAAAATATGCCCTATAGAAACTCATAGACTAATGGAAGGGGGTGTTAACAAATAAACCTGACAAAGTAAAACATGAGATAGGCAAATTTTACTATTGGCACGGTGCTACAGAAGTTCTAAAATTACAGTATTTCAAGCTGAAGTGATCAGGAAGGGTTTTGTAAAATCCTTTGGATTTAGTTTTGAAAAGAGGGCTGGATCTGAGCACTTACGGGTTGTGATGGAAAGACCATTCCACAAAGAGGGACTAGGAGAGGAGTGGGTAACAGTGTGGGGCATATAGACAGAGTGGGGAGATCAGGGGACCTGGAGAGTGATGGTGGGGGAACTTGCCCATTGGATGAGTAGTTATGAGGAGCTTTGTGGATGACTTACCTTTTGTCAAATGAGGCTGTGACTTGTACTAGGCCACATGGTCAGCAGTTGACAGAATTAGGTGATTATAGCCCCTGTTTCCTGGTTCTAAGCCCAGGGACTTTTCTGCTTTTCTTTTTCACTTGAGATTACAAGGGGCATCTAATTTTGCTTACTTCTGATCATCTATGGCCAATACCTTGGAGAGCCCATTTTGGGAAATTAAATGCAATATGGTCGTGAGTGTTTACCCTGGAAAATCTCTCAGCTTCGTGGTTGCCTTCGAATATGTTTACTCTGTCTTTCCTTTCACCCTTCTCTCACCCATTAGGATGCCACTGGAATCTGAGCCAGTAAGATCTTGGTGACAGGTGCGTGGTTGGGGGCATGCATGAGAGAAGGGTCTGTGGTGTGTATGTGCGTATACATATGACATCTTTGTATCAAGGCCAAATATAAATCACCTTTGGACTTTTGTTTTCTTGGCTTAATGTGGGCAAAAAACCAGCCCAAAAATTTTGCTTTGCCCAAAATGTTTACTTCTGGGTTTAGCCAAAGTCAGGAAACTGGGAGTATTTCATTGACTAGGAAAGCATTTCCTTGAAGTTGGCTACATGCTGGTTTGCTGAGAGAGATGCAAAGAAAGAAGGTGCAGCGCTCAAACATTGGAAAGGACTGTACAGAACATCTGCTAAAAACTTTCCATGAGAGCATGTGCCTTCCTAAGGCAGGCTAACACCCAGCTCTCAGGTTTAGTTTGTTGGTCAATAAACAGTGATTGAGAGCTTCATATCTGTCAGTCAGGAATGTTGTGAGAATAAGGTAAGGCAATACTAGTCAGGTGTTTAGAACAGTGGGTGTAGACCACAAATTAAGAGATGATTGCTTCATAAAGAAGAATGAAAGTATGCCATCTGCAGGAAAATGGATGAAACTTGAGAGCGATATGTTGAGCAAAATAAGCTAAACTCAGGACATCAAGGGTTGTATGTTTTCTCTCAAATGTGGAAGCTAGAGAGGAAAAAGGGAGCGAAAGGTGTCTCATGGAAATTGGAGGAAGATCAGTAGGACAGGGGAAGGGGAGGCAGGAAAGGGGAAGTACTGGGAAATGATATTGGTCAAATTGTTATATTGTGTGCATGTATGAATATATAAAAACAATATATAAAAACAAACCCCACCATAATGTAGAGCTATAATGCACCAATAAAAATATTTAAAAATATTAAAAGAAAAAGAAATGTCAGCTTCTCCAATGTGGAACAATGTTCTGGGGGGCCTAGGAACCCCACATACAAATAGGTACTGGCTGGGGAAGGGTCAGTTTTCCTGGACTACAATTCTGCAGAGTCCCTTTTCTCTCTCAAAGCTCTTATTTTCATTTGACATGATTCATATTTTACAAAGTGAGCACCTAGGAACACGTTTGGAATTTCACCAAAACCAGGGGTCCGTTTTTTACTCTTTTCTGTGAAATCTTTCCTGATAAATTCAGAGGAGCTCATTGCTAAAAAATACAATATTTTCTTCTTTTCTTTTTGTTTTTTCCTTGCTCTGAATATAATATTTGTGGTAGTTTCCTAGGAAAGGTGTAAAAAATTACCACAAACGGGGTGGCCCAAAGTAACAGAAATTTATTTTCTGACATTGAGAAGCAGCAAGCATCACTCAGAGAACTCCAGACTATTTTATGCCAGCAGGCTCAGAGGAAAGCAAAAACTCCAAATTCTGAGCCCTGATCCACAGTTTCTCACACTATTTATAGGTTATCTCATGTCATCTTAGACCCATCCTATCATTGGGGCTTTTCCTCTTTTTAAAAGAAGTTCCTAATCTATGCTGCTGAAGCCCCCCCCCCTGCTGTGCAGGGTCTCTAACATAAAGCATGCTCACAGAACAGATAAGAAGAAATGTCTCTTTTCACAGGAATCTGTTGCATTTCAAGAGGGAGTAGGCAGACTTGTAGGGAAGTTATTTACAATCCAAAAGGGAGGGACCCATGGTTAATTAGGCTTCCTGGAGAAAGACAGAGAGAGGGGAGGGGAACTGACCCCTTCCCCAGGCATTGGCTTCTTAACTTTTGTAATTTCATTCCACAACCAGGTCTGCTTTTGCCATCACACTGAAGTCTGAATTCAAGGCATTAGTAGAACCATGTCCTTCCTGAAACCTGCAAGGAAATTAATCCTTTCTTGCTTTTTTTCTGGCTTCTGGTGGCTTCTGGTGGCTTCTGGTGGTCCTTGACACCCCTTGGCTGGTAGCACATCATTCTAATCTCTACTTTTATCATCACATGGACTTCTTCCCTGTGTGCTTCTGTGTGTTCACATGGCCTCCTTATAAGAATGCCAGTTAGGAGTTAGGACCCTCCTTAGTCCAGTATGTCCCCATTAAACTAATCATGTCTGCAAAATCTTTATTTCCAAATAGAGCCACATTCTGAGGTTTCAGTGCATATAATTTTTTTTGGGACACTGTTCAACTAAGTGGAGTATTCATAAAGGAAATTTGGAGGAGAAGGAAGGGCATGTAGTAGATGATGAATAAACATTATTGTCTTCCTTCTGTATCTCCTCTGAACTCTATTAACTGGAGTGACTAGGATGCAAGACTTTAAATAGTTGAGGAGTCAGTAAGAGCTCCCTGGAGTGTGGGGAATGGAGCCAGGAGGGGCATGGTCCTCTGTGTTGGGCTGTGACACTGGTGAGTCTTGACCAAACATTTCTGGTTTGCTCTCATTCCTTTACACTTGTCCAAAAAGAGGTTTTTTTTTTTTTTAATTTTTTTTTTTAAATGATAGGCTCCTGGCCTGGCCTTGCTTTGACATTTACTACTAATGTAACTTCAAGCAAGTCACATTATGTTTCTAAGCCTCGGTCTTCTCACCCACAAATTAGGAATAGCAATACTGCCCGGCTGTGCTGCCTCCACAGGGGGTGAGGAGCAAGTGAGAGGGAAATGTGAGAGGTCCTCATCCACTTGCTGGTGAGATCTCTATGCATCTGAGGCAGGGCGACCTTTCGAGAACTCTTACGGGATCTTTTCACTTCCCTGTTTTAAATCATCGAATTGCTCCTTCATATTGAGACTAACGCCTGGACTTGATCACACAGCTTATAAAGTTCTGTAGGATCTGCCTCCAACATACCTATTCATCCCCAGGGCTCACCACAAGTCCTACCTCTCCCAAGTACCCTTTGCTAACTCTTCTAGCCCACTTTCTGGATCACTTAGTTTAGCACTTGATTTTTTTTTTCTCAAATTATTCTTTAATTGTTTCTTGTTAGGTAGGTCGAATTGAGTGAAATTTGTAGAAGGAAAAAAAAAAAAATCCGAGAACTAGGTCCGGTTGAGGTAGGAATGTTTTGCCTGCTCATCAGTCTTATTTTACTTTCTCCTCTTTGTTCTTTCCTTCTGTGATTTTATGAAACACTGCTTGAAAACCATCGTAAGGATTTCAGGTTCAAGATGGCAAAAGTGGTCTCTCTCTCTCACTCTCTGACAACATTAAAATTATAGTCATGGAAAAAAGAATCTTATAGCAATTTTAAGTGTTTGATTGGGGTAGCAATGCTCCGAGGTTGATATCTTTCAAAACTCTTTGTAAGGCAGAAAACATATGGAGAAATAATTAGCTAATAAAGGGAATGAAGAAAGCTTCAGGGTAGGAATGGTACTTGAACTCTAGCAAAAGGAGAATACTCATTGCCCCATTGCCCAACAAAAGGATAAGGAGGCTATGCCCTTGGAGACATCAGGTGAGTCAGAGGGTGGGAGTGGGAAGTGGGGCTGAAAACAGAACTAACGGAAGGTCATGGAGTTGTTGACTTCTTCTATATTTCCTGTGCATCCAAGAACAGCCCATGTTCTTAAGCTGATTCTTTTCTAAAGAATTTTAAAATACTCCTTTTGGGGAAACTAGTGTGAGGGTTTCTGTCCAGGGTTAAGTTCTCCTTATTTTGGAATTGAGGGGTCCAAATGTCTGGTTTCTCATTTGAAGCAAAATCTGCCAGTTGATAAGGCAAACTTTCATTCACAGTGTGTGGCCAGTTGTTCTTTTGCTTCCTTCTTTAATATAACAAGACATTTGAGGGTTATTAGAATATTTGAGAAAAACCTGTAACATAAAAGTTAATGGCCAAGATAATCAAATAAAAATAAACCCTATGAAAATGAAAGTAATTAAAGTACTGGAAAAACATTAAAAAATTCTAATTTCCTCAGAGGGATTGAGAAAATATTGTATCCATGATACAAGAGAGAATGTTGTAAAAAGGGATAAAATGAGAGTGATTTGGGGGAATCCATGATTGCTAACAAAATAAATTGTTATTAGGATTGGGAGACAAAGTGAAGGAATCTTTGAGAACTTAGGATAAAATAAAGAAAAAAAGGCTGAAAGAAGCAGAGATGAGAGAATCAATTCAGGAACTGCCTTCTTGGAATAATAGATTGGCTTTAATAGGAATTCTGAATTGACAGAGGATACTACAGGATAGGACGTTATTAGGTATATAAGTAAATTATTTTTTTCTTCAAAATTAGAGGAAGACATAATTTTCAGATTGAAAGGGCTTACTAAATTTTAGATAGGATAAGTGAACAAAGATCCTCCCCAAAACAAATAGTCATAAAATTTTGATTCATTGGAGATAAGGAGATCTTAAAATTTTTATGAGAGGAAAAGCAGGCTATTTACAAAGGAATAAGAATCAGTCTGGCATTAAACTTCCTAATAGCAACACTGGATGCAAGAAGATATGGAGTATTGCTCACAAAGTTCCGACTGAATCAGATGTTTGTCTTAAAATTCTATACCCAGCCAAGCTCTCAATCAAGCTTGAGGTCAGACTAAATTTTTTTTTTTAATTTTTATTTAAGGACTCACAAAGGTTATGATCATGCACCCTGTTTTAGAAGCTATTAGAAAATGTGTTTGAGGAAGAAAAATAATAAGGGAGTGAACTAAGAAGGAGGAAATCATAGGAGGCAAAACCTCCAGTTGAGAAGAGCAACTGAGAGAGTTCCAGAATGGCCCCTTAATCTCTGGTGTAGGAAAAACATTAGCCCATATCCCAGAGGAAAGATAGGGGATGCTGTGAAAGAGATCTTGGCCATGTGGGGACAGGCAGTTTTGTAGATTAAATTTATAGACTTTGAAATGTGAGACTATTTTTATGCAATGAACAATAAGAAAAAGGAAAAATGAATCAGAAACTTCAGGAAAACAGCAACAAAACTGTTCAAGAAAGGCATGGTCCAAATGCAAAGCAAAATCACCTGCTGTGTGATTTTGATCAATTGATGATGAAGATGAAGCTGGAGAACTTGGTCTAGATGTTCAAGTAATGATCTGGCTTTCAGCTTTTAGAATTCTTGTGTATACATCATGGAGGACTGACCTGTAGTTACAAACAGAATATAATTATACTTATCTTAATAATGTAAACGTTACGCATTTGGCTGACAGAGATTGGAGAGTGGAAGTGAGGGAAAAGGAAGTAAATATGAATGGCTGATGGGACTAGAAATGAGTCTAATATGCTACTTGAAGTTGCAGGCATTGAATTAAGAAAGAGGAAGAACGGAAAGTGAGCATGTAGCTAAATTTTGATGAGTGGGATCGGAATGGAGGGTAAATGTGGTGTTGGTGAGTTGAATTTGCATTCATCATAGTGTAAGTCAGTAGATAATAATAAAAGGTAATAAATCAGGGAATAGAGCTATACACCTATTAGATAGAGATTGAAACTATCAGGAGAAATAAGAATAGCCATAATTAAAAGTGCTTTCTTCTAGGAAGCAGGAATGGTGGGGTGGGGGGTTGTGCTTTTTCATTGTAAGTCTTTTATAGTACTTGATTTCTCACCTATGTATATGTATTTCTTATATAATATTAAAAAAAACAAAACTATTGGATGACCTTTGAAACTTGCTTTTAGCCCTCAATTTCAATTATAATTAGCTGAAATTTCAGCTCAGCTGAATAGAACTGTAATTAAAAATCTCAACTGCCTAATGGCAGACAATTAGTTGGAACTGTCAGGAGCCAAAAAGAATGATGGGCATTTTGAAGACTTTGCTATAAGGCTTGGCAGCAAACTGGCAAAGATTCCCGCTCCCCGGCTCCTCCTTCAAGTCTTCTAATCCAAAGGAGGCAGCAGGATTTATAGCAGGATCCTTGGCTTTGGACTGCACCACAGACATCTATTCAAGTCCTGGCGCCACCACTTATTGCCTGTGAGACCTTGGGCAAGTTATTTAACCTTCCTGAACCTATATTTTGTCAGCTGTGGAGTGGGGACAATACCTACTCAGCAGTGTTACTATAAAGACTGAACGAAACAAAGTAAGTACTGATCACAGTATAGTGCCTGGCTCACTGCAGACTCACTAAATGGTAACTAATGGAGAGAAACACAGCATTGTAAGTGGTGGAAATACTTATCCTAAAGACATGCAGGGCTTTTCTACTTGACAGAATTGGAAAAGCTGATGTTAAGTCTGCTGTTTTAGTGCTTGTAATCACCTTGCTAAAATAACTATGTAACCACTCTCACTCATGGCAGATGTCACTAATTGATCTCTGCATTTTTTTTTGGGGGGGGGGGCTGGGTTTGAATATGGCTTCAGAGTTGTTTTTAGTACAGTTTTTGAGATAGTCATTACCAGTCAATCAGAATGAGTACTTAAGGCAAAAAATCTATTTTTTATCTTTAACTGGACAGATAGGTACATCATTATCATGATCAGTTGTCTTAGTGACTCTATAGTCACATGTGGATAACAGTGTGCATCAACTTTTTACATCGGTATACAGTGACTCCCCCAATGGTGCTGGGAAGGTCAGTTCTTGGAGCTTCATGGACTGGATTGGTATAGGAGGACTTTTACTGATTCTATGCTGGGTAATTTATCTCCTTAGGAGTTTGTCATTATTAGTAGGTTAGGCACCTTTGGGGAATGAGGATAAAGACTTAAGGACTTTGGGAACCATGAGAAGTTATTTGAGTGATGGCAAAACCAGACCTGGTTGTGAAATGAACATGCTTTAGGTTAGAGACCCTGCACAAGGTCTCCAGCTCCATAGATTAGGAATTTTTCAAAAAAGAGGAAAAAGGCCCAGTGATAGGATGGGTCTAAGATGATGTCAAATAACCTATAATTACTGTGAGAAACTCTGGATCAGGGCTTACAATTTGGAGTTTTTGTTTTCCTCTGGGTCTACCAAATAAAGTTTGGAGTTCTCTCCGAGTGCTGCTTGCTGCGTCTCCACCAGTGTGTTTCTTGCAACATTTGAGCAAAATGGAGATGGATGACAGGTGGGGCCTCCAATACACTGATTTCAGGAACTGCAACTTCCAGACACTAACCACATCGTTAGTTCTGTTACCTACCTTAATACTAGTTGGTCAGTGTTTTTGAGTTTCTTCGCTGGGCTGCAAACAACTCTTCAGAATACTTCCTATTGAAAGGGTGGGTCAAGCCCAGAAATGTGTGTTCAATCTGTAGAACACTTTTGTACTCACCCACTGATAATCGCTTCTAAATCTCTAAATCTTCATGCTGATTCCACCGTGCTAGGATTTTATAAGAATCCATGCAGTGGACATGGGTGGGAGAGGGAGGGTTCCTGGATTGTGGACAGGGGACTAAGACAAGGTGCTGTGCTTGCATTTAGAAGTCCTGGCTTTGTTCTTCACCGGGAGACTGCAAGCTGGGGGCTTGGGGTGGTTGACCTTCACTGGGATTTGATTTAAATAGTATTACTTAGGTGTTGTTTCCTTTAGGCTCTGAGAAAGACAAAGAAAAAAAAAATAAAACAAAAACCAAGATCAATACCAGCCCCTTGAGCTGGTGACATTATAACCAAAGCAATTTTTTTTTAGAGAGACAAATTTTAAGCTGCAGTTCTAGATAGACCAAAAGGCTTTCCAAGCACGGATGCCCCTCCCTGTCCCTCTCATCCCTGCCCACCCCCAGCTCCTAGCTGGTGGATAAGATGCTGTACTTTTGCTTCTTTTTTCTCTTTGACACATCTACTTATTCCAGGCTCTCAAAAGGAATGTCGTCCAAAAAGGAAATAATGTGTGAGAATAAACACACACACACACACAGACACACACACACACACAGACACACACACACACACATTCTGTAGGGGCGGGAGGAATAAGTGTGGGTGGGGAGAACTAGAGAGTGAAATCAAAAGGATGATTAAGAGAATTTGACAAAGAAAATGACTTCTTCCACCCATTTAACACCCACATTAATCCACTTGGATGATCAAATGCAAAAGACAAAGAGAATTACAACCTTTTCCAGGCCAAGAAATAGTAATTATTCAGAGGGAAATCTTGGCAAAACGAGGAATAAACGGAGCAAAGAGAGCGAGAGCAAGAACGAGGGAAAAGTGCCTGGCAGGGCCATGGTGGTTGGGCAGTCTTGGTACACTGTGCCTCTTCCCAGTTTAAAAGAAAAAAGAGAGAGAGGGAGAGAGAGAGAGAGAGAGAGAGAGAGAGAGAGAGAGAAAGAAAAAAGCTGAAGTTTGTATTTGAACAAGTGCTGAGAAGTGGCGGTGGTGAGCTCCCTGCTGCCCCTTGGCAGTGCTTCTGCACCATCTTCCAGGTAGAAGTGAGAGAGGTCAGCGGAGGAGTGGGGATCCTCCAGGCTGTACGTAGGGGCCTTCTGTACGAACCGGTCCTATTTCAGCGCTGGGTTTTATTTTTAAAAGCTCTGCTGTCCCCTGATAGAAGGAGGGAGTGGAAGTGGGAAGAGGTAACATGTGAAGAAGGTTAGAACAGAAAGAAAAAGGAAGGAGGAAAAAAGGAGGATAAGTCCAATTTTCTTTGGAAGCATACTGTATTGTTCGGCTCGCCTGGCTCTGTTCCAAGAGCTCAATTGAAAGTGAATTTCTCTTATTGAATTCCATCCAGAGATATCATAACCTCAAAAGGCTACTATTACCCAGAGGGCTTCGGATGGAACCATTTGTGCGTGACTCTCGAAATGCAAGGAGTCACAATTGTCATTTGACAACAGGACCCGTCAGGCCAACTTCTTTCAGGACAAGGGAATTGTTGACATAGTCCGGCCCTTGGTCCCCTTCAAGGGACCAGTCTCTTTGCTTCTTGGCTTTTTTTTTTTTTTTTTTTTTGCTCAGCAGATTCAGTAGTAAAAAAATACAAGGGAGTTTCACCAAACCTGACAAGGACAGAGATAATGAAAAGGCTGAGGCTGACTTAAACATGAAGTGATGGCCCTGTGCAGGAAAATATGGGACAGACGTCACTGCACAGGTCTTCAGAGTCCCTGGAACTATGTGTTTTTTAGCCAAAAGTATCAGTGAAAGTATTATAATTTCCCACAAAACCTAGCAGAAACCCAAGCTCAGGCTAAATGAAGATACTGAAGGAAGGGCAAAGGCTTGGTGAGGTCAAAGCTGACTGACTTGTATGGATGATTTTTTTCTTCTTTTGAACAGGGTGAGCAAGGAGAGCTGCAGATGTGAACAGTAACAGCTTTTCAGATGTCTCCCACTTGGTCTCCGGCTCCTTCTTTTAATCCCTTCCCTCCTTCCTCTTTAACCTCCTCCGTCCATTCATCACAGCCTGTATCCCTTCTTTTTCTCCCTGCCTTTCAGCATCAAGTAGTGGGAGTTGCTTCCCAAAGCTTAGCTCTGATAATAAACCTCTTGTGTGGTGACTCCATTTATTCTTAGATACACACAACCTGTTTTGAATGGGGCTATGGAGAGAAACTCAAATAGAATTAACCACTCTTTTCAGAAGTTGTTGAATACCAGCTTTCCTTCTCAAAATCAGGTTTCAATGACTGGTTTCTTTTGAACAAAGTGCAAAGGAATTCAGAATAATAAGTGTAACAAGATGGAGAAAATTTTATTCACCAGTATTCTTCTTGAGGAAAGCACTGTATGCGTTTCGGAGAATTACTTTGATAAACCACTTTGGCTGGCGATTAAGCCTCCGAAGTATGCTCAAGGAACAAAAGATGGCCACTGAACTGCCTTTGAAGGAGGGTGGGTCCTGTTACTGGGGCAGTCCTTTGTTTTGCTGAATTCAGTGATTGGATAGGCTAGTCTGGAGGAGGGGCAGATGGAGGAGGAGGAGGGAGGAACTGGATGCCTCAGGGAGGAAGAAGTTTAAGTTCTTTGGGGGACACTGAGGGAAGAGAGTCCAACAAAGGAAAAAGGAAAGGTCAAAGAGAACTCCCCCCATCTCCATAGCAAAGGTGGGTTCAGGAACTATGTTTAACTTTATGTCATGAAAATTCAAAATAGAACATTATAACGACCCTCCTTGTTCCCATCTCACTCCTGGCCAATTTCTCATCACATTTATACCTTCAGTGGGCCTTTCCTCCCTCTTTGTTATTTTCATTTATTTTTAAAATTTATTTTCCTCTTTTTATTTTGAAGCAAATGCAGGGGGAACTTGGGAGGAAGCAATCTTACCTGGGACTTTTTGCTTGCTGAGGTCTGTTCTGAATCTTGTAGTCTTCCATGCAGTGTGCACTGGCCTCTGGCTTTGTCTTTGAGTCCATCAAGAACTTGTCTCAGTCACAGCACACCTGGACCCAGGACCCAGGTGATGATGGGTCAGCGGACAGATCTAAGTTACATAAATATTAGATTTCATTGAAGAAGGAAAATATAACTTAAAATGTTAAAATACCTACATGCCAGTCCCTTTGGAATTTTTCTCCTATCCATAATTGTATACATACTTTCAATTTACTACATGCAGAGGCTTAATGAGGAGGAAAGAACAGTTGTCTGGGAGGCCAAGTCTTTCTTGTTTCAGTCATGAGCTAGCGGGAAAATTCCGCATCTCTCTGGGTTGATTGTTTGATTTGTACCTCGTGTCTAATTCTCAGTGTTGGGATAATCAAATTTGCAAATGCAGATAAAAATGTTTTCCAAGTATGGTGCTTTGTAAATGTGATCTTCAGTATAGATCCTCCCATCTATACTCTGGGCCTAAAGGACTTTAGTTTTTAGTGTGGAGAGCAGGCTGTACCCTGCTCTGAGTTACTCCATGATGAATAGAACCCAAGTTCACAGGCTGTGCCCTGCTCTGAGTTACTCCTTTTGGTAAAGCAGTAGTTTGCTATGAGTTACTTCATTTTGAGCACAGTGCCAAGGTGGAATGACTCTAAACCTTATTTGTACAAGTAAACAACTACCATCTGCACCCATGTAAGGCACAAAGTGATATATAAATTAATTGTGTTAATAAAAGTGACCACCTGTGAGCTTATTGGAATAAATCAGAAGCACATGGATTCATGGGTATAGCAAAACCGAATCAGAAAAACGAGGTCCATGAGCTTATCAGTCTCACCAGATGTAACTCCCTTACTTAAAACCCATAAAAGGTGAAGCACCCTAAGACTGGTTGGGATGGCACACATCTACCCATCATCAGGCCATCTGGTGAACACGTCACGAGGTCCAAAGGAGAGGAACATCTGACTCTTTCCCTGGCAATCAAGAACATGCTCAGCTCAGTCTCCCAGCTTGACATGGCTCTCTTCAAAACTCCCTGCTGTTAGGACTCTGGCCTAGAATAAGTTCTATGCTCTGACAACTCTGCCAGCTGAACAAGTTCTTGGCTGGTTCATCGTCTTATCTGACCCTTGCATTTGTAGGTGCTCTGTGCCGCTGGTTTTGGAGCAGTTTTCTAAAACCCTGTGGCTGTGTTAACTCTTTCTTACCTTTCTGTAAACAATACATATCCTGTATGATAAGTAATTTGAGTATTATAGATGTTAGTAATTAAGATTGGAATAAGAAAACTTGTGATTACCCTGGCTACCAAGTGACCCATGAATACTGAATGAATTGCAACCCATGAAAGTGATGTAGCTTGTGAACTGATTGTTATCCAATAAATTCTGACATTGTAGAAAGAAACCAATGCTTCCATTCTATGATAATGCCAGAGCTGGTTCATGACAACTAGGTTATCATTTCCTAACAAAGGATTCACTCTTTAGGACCTGAGGTCTTTTTTGTTGTTGTTGTTGTAGATTGGACACAATACCTTTATTTTATTTATTTTAATGTGGTGCTGAGAATGGAACCCAGTGCCTCATGCATACTAGGCGAGCACTCTACCACTGAGCCACCCCAGCCCTTTGGATCTGAGGTCTTAATGAAAGAATCGATAGCAACATCTTTGGCTTCATCTTTAGACCATGTTTTCTGGGTGTGCAGATTTGATCTTCTCTCAGAAGTTATTTCTTAAAGTTAGAATTGTTTGCCATCTGGAGAGACTGGCAATTTTCAATACTAATATATCTTGCTACTTTTTTTGTTTTAATTGTTCTTTTTAGGAGATTATTCTCTCTTTACTATAAGCAGTGAAAAGAAACCACTCCGCACCTCCAGTATCTGGGCTGAAAATCTTCTTAGCTGGATCACTTATCTCCACAGTTGCATGTTCCACTTTTCACATCACTGCAGGTGACAGTGTTGCTAAATAATAAGGATTCACTTTCTTCCACTTCTCAAAAAGAGTTCCTTCACTTTCCTCCTCAAAGTTCAAGATTCTTCAGACTGTTCAAGGAACTTTAAGCTTTGTTCATTCCACATCTTCCAGCTGCACAGCTTCCACTCACCACTGACTCCAAAGCTGCTCCCTCATTGTAGGTTTCTATTGCAGCTGAATATCACCTCCAGACACTAAAATATGCATTAGTTATTACTGAATACAAAACCCCCAAACTTAACAACTAAAAGCAACACACTCTTCTTCTCTCACAGTTCTTGGGGTCAGGAATCCAGGAGCAGTTTGGCTGGATGGCTCTGGCTCAGGGTCTCTCATGAGGACACGGTGGGGGTCAGTAGAGTTATAGTCCCCTGAAGCTTGACTGGAGCCGAAGGACTGTCTTACCAGTCATGCCTGTGGCTTTTGCTGGAAGCTTCAGTTCCTCACTCTGTGGGCCTCTCTGTTGGGCCACTCATGGCATGGCATTGGCTTTCCTCAGAGCAAGTGACTCGAGAGCACTTGACCTAGTCTCAGAGTCAGACAACATCATTTGTGCCTTATTACAGTCGCAAAGACCAGTCCACACTCCATCCGAGAGATCACACAAGGGCATGAACACCAGGAGGCCACCATCTTCAGGGGCCACTGTTGAGGCTGGCCATCTACTGCACAAGTCATTGGTTTCTTTAGGGGCACCACAACAAATGAGGGTTAATTCCTGTTTTCAAGGAGCAATTAAGAAGTCCAGATTATGGGGATATAGGTAGACTAGAAGTATCATAAATACCATGATGAACTTATGGCACAAGGGCTATGTAGGTAATGGGGTAGTTGGATATAACAGACCAGGAACAAAGATTCTTATATGTCAGATACTAAGTCTTGAGCTTGCCAGGTAGATACATGAGTAAAATTCATTCCAGGAAGAGGGGAGAATATCTATAGGAGAAAAACACTTACTTTAGAGGAAATTCTGATCACTTGCTATGGTTGGAGAGAGACAGGGCATGTAGCAAGAGTGTGGGACATTGAGATAGAAGAAGTAGGAAGAGGCTGGGTTATGAAGTAACTTGTCTGCCAAATGCAGATGCTGAACCTGAGGGATACCTATGATTACCCTGAGGGATATCTATGGGGAGCAGGGAGGATGGAGTATTTTGAAAATTTTTCCAGTGCTTCCCAATTGTGTCAAGCAGAAAATGTTGATGACAGTGACCTTGGTCTCTGAAAGTTTACTATTTGGTCTGGAAGATAAGACGTGCACAATTAAACTGCATTTCATGGTGATTCCTGATAGGTATCTGGTGAAAAGTATAGACTAGAAGAAGTATAGGAATTTTCTGAAGGGGAGACCAAC
Organism: Glaucomys volans; assembly: GCA_020662805.1. NCBI lineage: Eukaryota > Metazoa > Chordata > Mammalia > Rodentia > Sciuridae > Glaucomys > Glaucomys volans. The sequence continues at coordinate 100,677 of JAJEJO010002523.1, forward strand.
TTCTGAGAGTGTGATCAGTGAGGTTCTAGGAAGGAGGGAGAATGTGACTTTTAAGATACATTTGTTAGGTAGAGATGGGGAGAGATGAGGTGAGGAGAGTCATTCTATGACAAAGCAGGAGAGAAAGAGGGATGATAGAACAATATCCAGAGTGGGCAAAAAAAGGGTTTCTGTGGGAGAATGACACTAGAGGGAAGACAGACACAGATTATTGGAGATCCTAAATACCAGGCCAGGGAGTTTGAACCAAACAAGGGGAGCAATGGGGAGCTGTTAATGGCATTTGAGTTGGGTGTATGAGTGTAGGTTAGAGTGGGCCAATTCTCTCTCTCTCTCTCTCTCTCTCTCTCTCTCTCTCTCACACACACACACACACACACACACACATGCACACACTTTTTTACATAGATGCTGAAATAGGTAAGCAGCCTTTCCTTGCAACTCTCAGGGGGCCCAGGAAGAGAAGGATCTAGAATGCTGGACACAGAATCTGGTGGTTCTCCTGCACCCAGCTGTTTCCTCTTTCATGAAGACCTGCTCTGAGCCCAGTAACAGCTTGGGGTCTTGTCTAACAGGCAGAAAATCCCACAAGGGAAAAATTATCTCAGGCATGGTGTTTTCAGGACTTATCTGATCACTGCTTAGCATTTAGTCTAATTAATGGAGTCCACAGATGTTTGGCAGGAGAAGTTAATCAGCTATTAATCACCAAAGAGTGTTTCTACAGCTTTTCTGGAGTTGAGAAAATGTCTCTGCTATAATTGAAATCATAGTTGTTTACTGAACTTGGGTGGAGGGAAAGGCCAGGGGCAGTCGGTGGGTCTCCTATTGGGAAGGTTTGGCAGAGGTGCCTTGGGATTTATTTGGCCACTGTTAAGAAAAGTGCAGCTCTTATATTTCTGAGTTTGTCAGTGTTGGAAGAAAGCTGGTTTCAGTAAGGAGAGGAACAAAATGTTGGCTCATGGTGTGCTGTGATGAACCATAGAGTGGGCATGCCAAGGTTTTGGGGTTTGAGGTCCAGTTCTGCCTATCTATTGCTTCTTAGGACTCAGTGCTCTTATCTTGAAAAGCAGATATTTTGGCTAGGTTTGAAATTCCCAAAAATTGTTCCTTAGTCCACAGGGTCCAATGGGTGCTTTAATGAACAAAGGATTCCAAGTCTAATAAATTTGGAAATACCATTTACTACCCATACCTCTTGGAGATCATGATGAACATCAGTGGATGGAAAGAGTGAAAAATGTTGTGGTTAAGTGACAAGGCATAAAATCTGTTTCACATAATACTTAACCATCATGGCACCCTTCGTTCATTAAACTTCTGGGAAAACCAGAAGAATGTGGTTTTGACTCTGACATCAGTCTGGACTTTTGGTTTCTGATTCAGCTTCATTACTGATGTTAGGTTTTCTCCTCCAAGGTGTTCTTGTGGACTCTTTTTTTTGGGGGGGAACCAGGGATTGAACTCAGGGACACACAGCCACTGAGCCACATCCCCAGTCCTATTTTATATTTTATTTAGAGACAGGGTCTCACTGAGTTGCTTAGGGCCTTGCTAAGTTGCTGAGGCTGGCTTTGAACTCGCGATCCTCCTGACTCAGCCTCCCAAGTCGCTTGGATTACAGGAGTGTGCCACCACGCCAGGCTTCTTGTGGACTCTTGATAAACTTCACAACGAACCCTCTTGCCTCTCATCTGCAATGTAGTGTTCTGGATTATAAACCAAGACTCATGCCTGGTTGTGCAAGTCTCTTCCTGGCCTGACTACCAACACTGTGGCGAAGGTTCTGGGCTGCATCTCTCAAGTATGTTCAGTTCTTACCCTGTAGTTCACATCTTGTGTGTGGAATACCAATGTTGACCAGTGTGACCTTTCACTATATAAAAAGTGAGCATTTGCAATTTGCTGATATTGAATATGAAGATCATTTGAAAAGCAAATTACATGACTTTTGAAAATATGATTCTAATTTTTAATGTTAACATACATTTATCTATCATCTATCTATCATCTATCTATCTATCTATCTATCTATCTATCTATCTATCTATATCTATCATCTATCAATCATCTACTTACTTATTTTAGTGGTACCAGGGATTGAACCTAGGGTGCTCTACCACCTAGCCACATCCCCAGCCCTTTATATATTTTGATTTGAGACAGAGTCTTGCTGTGTTTTTGAGGCTGGCCTTCAACTTGCCATCCTTTTGCCTCAGGCTGCAGAGTCACTGGAATGACAGGTGTGTGCCACCATCCCTGGCTTAATCCTGATCTTTATTTATTTACTTTTTTCAAAGAAGCTTTAATATGTAGTTCATTTTAAAAGAGAAGCTTCTCTATATATAAATAATCACAAAACTAATCAATAAGCCTGATCTTTAAATGACTATGCTATCTTCGAAATTCATTGTGTAATTCGAGATACCTCTAGCACTCTTAATTCCTTGATTCCATCGAGAGATTCCATACATTTGGGGAAGATAGAATAATCATATTAGGCTTTAGAGTATCTTATTCTTTTATTTTATCTACTCCTTATCCTCTTAGAATTTATACCTCCAATCCAAAGCAATACTGTTTTGCAGTTGGAATGTTCCTTTTTGAAGACTGAATGTAAATTACTAGAATGAGACAGCCTCTGTGTGTAACAGGTTCTCTTAGCTATGTTAAAGTCAGCTGATCTGGTTAGAATTAGCTAAAGCTATGGAGACCCATGTGTGGTCTAAGTTTATAGAACTGTCCAGTGGCTCATCATCTTTGCCACCTATCATGATGAATTTTAGGACTATAATTCCCAAGGAGGAGAAAAAGAATAAAAAATCATCCAAACCAACAGTAGCATCTGATTATTAATTTTGTTTCTGAGTAAAATCAGTTTAATTCCTGATAAAATATGATGGAGCTATATGTTTCATTTCTTTTTGACCAAAAAGTATTTGATTATGGGCATAAAATTCACCTAAGTATGTACTATCATGAGTTCAGTTTCTTAAGCTAAGTTTACTATTGATTTAGTTATATATATATTGAGAAAAACAATGGATGGCTGTACTGTAATGAGATTATCTATTAATCATGAAGTGCCCCATGCCTTGATATTCACATCTCTTATGTTGATTGGAGATATTTTTGGTTTTTCCTTCCTGTGTCAACAAAATTCTTGAAGTTCATTGCCTGAACATATACTTCTGAGCCCAATTTTAATTTAGATATTGAAATAATACAGTGATAATAATTTTTAGTACTGTTGGATACCAAATAATGCATTAGCTCTCTCCTCCTAAACTGTCCACTTGGACTCTGCAGAATGGGTTCTTGTGGAGTCATTTCAACTTCATGAGACTCTATGCATGGTGTCAAATAAAGGAGTTGGATCAGATGTCTCTAAGGTTCTTTGCAGTTCTAACCTTCTGTGACTCAGAAAAGGAAATACAAGAAATTAATTTCATCTCCCAGAGCAGAAAATTGATCTTAATATGGCAAAATAAATGATTAAGATGGTCCTTGAAAACAGCCATTTCAAGGCATTCCAGTCTAATTTCTCCATCTGAAGCCTCCATTGGAAATGGTCTTGCCTTTGTGTTTCTTGTAGCAAAGATTTTTTGTTATCAAGAATCCGGGTATCTTCTGCACTGGAGTTCACATTCCAACTTACTGGCCTCATGACTTAGGCAGGTTACATAATTTATCCCAGCCTCAGTTTCCTCATTTGTAGGCAGTGGATAATGCTAGCACATCCCCCACAGGCTTGCTGTGAAGATTCAATGAGTCAATCTATGAGAAGAGCTCAGCAGAGTGCTTGGTGCAAAGTGAGCTTTCAGTACATTTAAGCTGTAATTCCTTGGTTTGGGTCTGGCTTAGGGAACTGGTCCTGGATTTGCTCCTGTCTGGGAGCCTTTATCTCCCATTTGGTAATCATTCAGAGTTCTCTTGGACTTAGCAACTTTTCTACAGCTTCCTGAACATGTTGGACACACACACACACACACACACACACACACTCACGCCTTTCCTTGCTATACATCAACCCTCCTACTGTGTCTTGAAGGTACAAAAATTACCCTGAAGGCATAGTCCTTGCAAGTGCTGACCACCAGTCCCTCTCCCAGGTGATACTGTGGTCCTCCCAATGCTTCAAGTTTGCAAAACTGGGATTTGCCTCATTCCATTTAGAAAGCAGGAGGTGAAGTGAGGGCCACTCTCACTGGAGGACATTTATCCAGAGGGAACAATCATCTGTGTCAAGAATGAATTGGTGAATTAAAAGCTTAGGGTTAGTATATCTTCATTTCCCTGCCTCCCTCCCTTCTTTTTTTCTCCTTTTTTCTGCCTTCCTTCCTCTCTCCCTGCTCTTTCTTTCTTTCCTCAGGGTTTTGACAAGAGATTGGTAATACTTTCTTTCTGCCCCAAACTGCTCATGCCCAGTATTGCTCTTTGTTGTGGTGATGCTGGAAATCAGAAATTTTCTTTCTTCCATACTGGGATTATGACCAGTTGAACCATTTATTCTGCCAAAGGAACAGTTCAGATGAGTTTCTAAGGAGCTCCATGCTTATTCCTAATGTGTTGATCATATGCTCCCCCAAAATTTCTTATGAGCCCTCCACCATGGTAAGAGCTGGAGTATCTCTGCTAAAATCTAAGCCTGGGGATCTCAGACATTGGGATTTTATTTCTCAGCTAAATAGGCAAAACACTATAGGAGAAAAATAATAACTCCAAATGTTTCTTAGTTAGAATGGACCCTTATTACAAAAAGAGATTCACAAAAGACAAAGAAACAGGAGTTTGTGAATATGTATATTAAAGATATGTTTGGGAAACACGCAGAGAATGAATAGTTCTCAGAGAAGTAGCTTTGAATTCCGGCTTACTCAGTATCTTTAACACACATAATAAATTTTTAGGGAAGTGACAAGACAAAGGAAAAGGACTTGAGTTCTCTATGGGTGACAAGTTGGGAAAAGTAAGTGGCAGATAGAGGATAATTAGCAAAGCTTATTAATGACAATTCCTCTGGTACCATCTTTAGACCCATGGGGGTATGAAACTTTCTTCAGTGGATAATCTTTGTTCTCCCTGGTAGGGAGGTGAGCAGAATACTTTTGTCTTTGTGAATCCACATCCTGCTTTGAAGCAAATGGAGGGGGGTAAGAGAGCTCTCCTGCATTTGCTTTTTAATTGCCTTCAGCTCAATAATCCTTCATCTTTTGGAGAGGCATATTCTGGTTTTCCACAACACAAAGCTGGAAGTTGTTAACTTTTACTTTTTGTCAGTCAGGATATTTAAAAAAAGCAAAACCAAATTCCCATTTAGGATCACAATTATTTCATAAAAGAGAGAACTCTTTTAACACACACACACACACACACACAAACAAATATAGTAGCAATTTTCTTCAATGTGAATTAGCAGCCTTATGAAGAATTGATCGGTGTCCCTATTTTTTTAAGAATATACCCAGAACTGGTAAAGAATATACCTGTCCATAGCCTGGTGCTCGAGAATCACAACTTTGAGTCTGAAAAAGGGTAAAAAGAAAACATGAGTGAGACGAAATGAATAAATAAAAAAATAATGTAGGGGATCCACTGTCTTTTGGACCAAATGATATTCTCTCCTTCGTCTTGATTGTTACATTTGAGTCTCTAGTCCTAACACTGGATTAAAGCATTTCGGAATAACATACTTGAAGTAGTGGAGGAAATGTGTTTTCCATTGATGAAAAGGCTAATGACTTTTCTTCTGTTTATAGCCAAGTGATTTGCTCCTAGCGGGTTGGCCTCTGCAGTTCTTACCCAGAGAGTTCTTGCCCGCAGCCTGCTAGTGCCATTTGCATGCTAATCATTTCTGTAATTGATCTTCCCAGGTCTCTTCAAACCTTGTAGGAGGCAGTGGCCTGCTGATCTAAAATTAACTAAGAATTGCAGAGTGGGGCCTTGCTGGTGGGGAGCTGGGTCACATGGGCATGTGGCGCCATCAGTTCCTCCACCCCTCTCTGCCCTGTGACTCCACAATGGAGAGTTCTGGACAATTCTGGTCAGTGTGCAGGCAAAATAGCCTTTTTTGTAACACAGAGCTCATGGTTCAGGTCAGCTAGAGTTTATTATTGCCAAAATGGAATAAGAGAAGTTTAATTATTTTCCCCTTGTGTAAGTAGCAAAGTAGTAGTGGTGGTGCTAGTGGCCAAGGCAGCTGGTGCTAGGTTATGTACCTCAATTATACGCCAGAGGAATTTCCCTTCCATACTGGGTCACTAACATATGATGTGAAAGAAAGACTGGGAGAAAGAAAGGGGGAAAGTTTCTAAGTTTGGTCAAAGATCTGGATACAACCTGACTGGAGAGGCAATTGCTATATTTCTTTTTGAATTACAGGGTGAAAATGGAAGCACCCAGAAAACCTCTTTGGACAAGGAAACTCACACAAGAGATTTTATTAAGTGGAAGGGCCGAGTGTCTGCCCACAGGGTGAGAGAGAAAGGGAGAGAGAGAGAGAGAGAGGTGGATGACCAGAGCATCTGCTCTCAGGGCTGGGAGAGAGACAAAATGGTGGGAAGCTATTCTTAAGTAGTGGAATTTATGATGCTTGGACCAATGGCTGGCTAGGATGTTTGCAGGCTGACGATCTGGGTTGTAAGATGGGAGGGGGAGAAATACTGGTGGTAGCTGATACCAATAGAAACTTAAAGAAACTGTAGCCATTTCTTCTTTTCACTCTCTTGGTCTGTTTTCTGTTGCTATAACAAAATACTGGAGGCTGGTAACTTACACAGGAAAGATTTATTGTTAGTACAATAACATGTACTAACAATGGGGGAGGTCATGGTGCCAGTGTCTGCTCAGCTCTGGTGTGGGCCTCATGGCAGATGGCATCACAATGGTGGCAGCCTGTCTGAGTGTTGAGCAGCCTGTGTGAAAGAGGGATTCTGGGGAAGTTCCTGGGGAGGTTTTTTTTTTTTTATAACTAGCTGTTCTCATGGGAACTATTCCACTCTGGGAGCCCCCAAGATCTAATTATCTTCCACTAGGCCCAAACTCATAAAGTTCTAGCATTTCTTAACATCACCACATTGGAGACCAAGGTTTCAGCACAGAAACCACATCCAGGCCATTGCACTCACAACCAAATTCTCTATGTGGAAATACAAATTCAGAGAGGTTTAAAACTTGTCCAGGGCCACATCCTTGGAATAGGGTTCAGAGCTACTCTGCTCAATATGGTGGTAGTCAGAAGCTACATGTGCTCATTTAAATTAAAATTAATGAAAATTAAAACTTCCATTCCTCAGTCTCACTGGCCACAGTTTAAGTGCTCAATGGCCCCATATAGCCACAGTGGTCACCATACTGGACAGCACAGATATAGAACATTTTTATTGACAAAGTAAGTCCTATTTGACAGCTCTGCTCTAGAGACTCATGATCCAGCCTTTTTTCATTACTGTAAGAAGGACTCCCTCCCTCCCACATGCACCTTCTATACCTGTAATTGTCATATACTGTGGAAAAGGCACATTTTGACATTAATTTAGAAAAGAAACTCAAGTTCTATTTCTTGCCATCCTGAGAAAGCAGGAGGAAGTTGCGTAAGCTTCCTAGCCTCTCTGGTACTGGTCCTCACTTGTAAGCATTTCTGCCTTCATGCGGAATTAGTGGAGCATGGCTAGCAGTATGGTTGCTTTGACTTCAGGGTGCAACTTTTTCTTTACAGTTAATATTGATCTAACAGTGAATTCTTTACAAAACCCATACGGCTCCTTGAGGAAAAATTGGCCAAGGTGGTGTGGTGTCACAGATGTCTCAGGGCTTTAAATTAACACTGTAAATCTCGGGATTATGGGGAAAGAGCTGCGACTTTATTGAATGCCTCCCATCTGGCTATGTTTCTGGAAGCTGCCTGACTGGCATGAGGAGTGGCAGACATAAGATCAGAGATTCAGGTATCAGAAAGTATTTAATAAAGAGTCAGTTTGGTATCTATGCTCAGGAATTTTTCTTATTGAGATCAACAACAGAATATTCTGCTTTTAGCAGAAATGGGACAGGACTAGTTTAGCCTGTGGAGCTGAGTTCAGCATGGGCCAAAGATGGGGTGGGGTCAGCTTTGGTGGGTATCATAGGTTGAAGGAGTTCTGAGGTCGGGGGTGCAGTGGACTCTCAGCAGAATGTGGCCAAATGAGTGCAACTGCGCTCTGTCCTATGGCAGTTGGGGTGCTGCTATGGCTAGCAGGGTGTGGGCAGCCCTGCATCTTTGGGTGTTTGCTGACAGCAGTAGGAGAAATTACTGTTTTGTAAGTAACTGGGGTGATAGAACCAGATTCTGCCAAACTGCCTTTACCGTGATCTGTCATCCTTTAGATAATGCCCTATCAGGATATTTGAGAGTATATTTTTTTCCCACAGAGAAGGTGATATTGAGATGGGTGTAAAGATCCTTGCAAAGCAAACTGTTCCATGGACCCATCGGCATCAGCATCATGTGGGAGCTTGGTGGCGAAGGGTCCACAGCTCAAGCACAAAGATGATTTTAAAGTGAAAACATTGGGCACAGTGGCACACACTGGTAATCCTGGCATTTTGGGAGGCTGAGGCAGGAGGATTGCAAGTTCAAAGCCAGCCTCAACAATTTAGTGAGGCTGTAAGAAATTGAGTGAGACCCTGACTCAAAATAAAAAATAAAAGCAAAAAAAAAAAAAAAAAAATTAAAAGGACAGGGATGTGGCTCAGTGGTTAGGAGCCCCTGGGTTCAATCCGTGGTACCAAAACAAAACAAAACAAAATATAAAAACAAAAAAGAAAAGAAAACATTTCTTGAACTTCCCTAACTAAAGCAGAATCTCCCAAAATACAGCTGATTTTTACTCCCCTCCAAGGGAATTTCCTACAAATTCAAGGAAAAAGACAGATCAACCATTTCAATTGCACAAAAGAATCCAATAAAACCTTCTGTATTTTCCTATTGATGCTGTAACCACCCTCCTTTTCTTCTGTTAAGCTGGTATATAAACTTTTACCTTTGTGTAGTCAGTGAGTGAGTAACTCCTAAGCAAGTGTGGAGCAACTGTCTTTTCTCCTGTTAATCTATTTTCATATAGTTTGCAGGCCCCTCTCACTATTCCAACCAACTTGATAGAGGACAAACTTGTCCTTCCAATAGTAGAATCTTAGACTGCACCTCTTGGCTATATGATAAGAATCAGCACTTAGACAACATCCTCTGAATTGTATGTAAGTTATGGTTTGAGAAGTGATGTGGGTTGGCTAACTTCCTTTGTAAAACTTAGGCTTTGTGGGCCGGGTGCTCTCTGTGGAAACATCTCAACGCTTCTACTGTAGCACGAGAGCAGCCACAGATGACCCGTGTGAATAAGTGTGGCTGCTTTTCAATGAAATTTTATTTATGGACAATGAGATTTGCATTTTTACAAACTTTTCAAATTTTATGAACTGCTTGTTTTTAACCAATTAAAACATTTTTAACCATTAAAAAAATGTTAACCACTTAAAATTTTTTTTTCAATCTTTAAATATTTTCCCCCTACCATCCTTAACTTGCAGGCTAGATTTAGTTTGGGCACTATGGTTTCCCCATCCCTGGTCTAGACCACTATCTCCTAACATTGTTTACTGTATGAACACATGGAAAATGATAAAGGTTCAGTACACTGGAACAGAAGACGAAGCTTCTTGTGGTTGGTGTTGATGGGTTGTGAGCAGGTGGGGGCCTCTGTCTGGACTGAGAATTGAGAAGAATTAGCAAACTTGTAACCCTTTCAAGACCCAATGGTGGGGCTGGGAGGCTCTAAGCTGCACCAACTCTCTCCCTGTTACAGGTGAGGAAACTGTTCACCATCTATTCCATGGTGCCTTACAATGCCAGCCCTTTGAAGATCCTTCATAAATGTTTTCTGTGTGGTTACTTGAGGAGTGATTTGCTTGTAACTAGCAGAGCTTGGAAATAAGTTGATTACAGTTCTAGTGCCTTTTCCTCTAAATAAAATCAGAAATCATGTGTAAATAAATAAGTGGGTGACTGAGCTGGAATTTGTACTCTTGAGGAGAGAAGCCACTTCTTGGCAGAAAGAGCCATCCTGAGCCCTCAGATCCCATCTGTGATAGACAACAGGGTGTTTCCTCAGTACGGCAGGTTCATTCTCTCCAGGTCACAGAGGATGGTGCCTCTCCAGATCAGAGGTTAGGCAAAGGCACGTCATTTACCTTGGCCAGTGGAAGTGACACATGGAAGCATTTAAGATGTCCGGTAATTCTCAATGTTTTTTTCAGCTTTGCTTAGAGGTCATGATACATGTTTTGAGATTGGGTGATACATGTTCTGAGAAGCTAAAAGAGATATGGGAGAGAAAAATCTCGTGGTAGACCTCAAAGCCTTCCAATGAATCCCAAGCTCCTAGGGACCATATCTAGGCTAACTTTCTTCTGAGTTGGACTGTTTCCAGTGGTATTGAATTCCCCTCAAATTCATTGATAAGTTGAAGTCTTGACCCACAGTACCTCTGAATCTGACCTTATTTGGAATAGGGTCCCAATACAAGATGACTGGACCAGTGTCCTTATAAAAAGGGAGAATTTGGAAATGGACACACAGGGAGAATGACATATAAAGAAGAAGGCAGAGATTGGGGTAATGTTTTTATAAACCAAGGACTTCCAAAGACTGCCAGCAAACCACTAGGAGTTAGGGACAAAGCACGGAGCAGATTCTTCCTCCCAGTTCTTGAAAGAAATCAGCCCTGCCAATGCCTTGATCTCTGGCTCGTAGCCTCTGGAACTGTTAAGACCATAAATTTCTGTTGATTAAGCAACTCAATTTGTGGTGCTTTGTTATGGCAGCCCAAGCAAACAAACAGGGATGACTTAGAAAAAGTTTGATAATTATTTTCCTTTTTAACAGCTTCATTGTGATGTAATTCACATAGTATGTAACTCACCCACTTTAGAGGTACAACTCAGTGGTCTCTAGTACATTCACGGCACTGTGAATTAGCACTGCAGTCACTTTGAGAACATAATGTCCCCCAAAGAAGCCCTGTATCCAATATCAGTACCTCTCCATAATCCCCCTCCCCTCATCCCTGCGCAACCATGAATCTTTCTCTCCCTTTAGATTAGCTTATTATGGACATTTCATAAAAATAGAACCAATTGAGTACATGGTCTTTTGTGACTGTCTTCTTTAGCTTAGCATCTTGTTGTCCAGGTCCATCCAGGTTGTGGCCTGCAGCAATTCTTCACTCCTTTTTTTGTGGTACTGGGTGATTGAACCCAGGGCCTTGTGCATGCAAGGCAAGCACTCTACCAACTGAGCTACATCTCCAGCCCAACTTCATTCCTTTTTATAGCTGAGTAATATACCATTGTGGGGCTTTGCTACATTTTGTTGGTGTTTCATCAATTCATAGGTATTTGGGCTAGTTCTACTTTTGGACTATTATGAATAAAGCTCCTATGGACATTTGTGTACAAGTTTTCCTTTGTATATGTGTTTTTATTTCTATGGCAAATAAACCTAGGAGTGGAATTGCTGGGTCACATGGTAACTTTATTTTTTAATATTTTGAGGAAATATTTCCCCAAGTGGTTAAATCATTTTAGATTCCCATCAGCAAGGCATGATGGCTCTAATTTATCCATATCCTCTCCATCACTTGATATTATCTGTCTTTTTTATTGTAGCCATCCTAGTGCACGTGAAACCATTGTTCCTTGTGGCTTTGATTTGCATTTCTTTAAAGGCTAATGATGTTAGACATTATTTCATCATTTCATGTGCCCATTTATGTCTTTTCTTTGAAGAACTGTCTGCTCAAATCCTTTGCCCATTTTCAATTAGGTTATTTAGTTGTCTTTTTGTTGTAGAATTGTGTGTGATGACTTTATAGGTCAGAATTCATTTCGCTGAGGACTAGATTTCATTGTTGTGGACCAGCAAGGTGTGAATTTCTGGGACTGGTTATATTTTCTGGATATCTAGTGTCTTCCTTGAAATAAGTATTTGAGCATAGGATTAAGGGTTGAGAGTTTTGAACTGAGGAGGAGGAGGAAGAAAATAAAAAGCATTTGGAAACCAATGTAGTAAACCAGAATGTGCCACCCTAAAATATGTATGTCTATTAAAGCCTGAACTCAAAGACACCTGTTTGAAATGGACTCATTTTTCCCTGGGTGTCTCTTCTATGATGGCTATAGCATGTTATTAAGCTTGTTTGTTTTTCTCTTGTGAGTCTGTCTTTTGTTACAGGAGTCAGTCCCTGTCAAGAGCTATGTAGGGTAGAGAAAAAATGAGGTTTTGTTCCCTATGCTTACTCTCTGGGGGAGAATTTTTGTCATTACTAAAGTTTTGGGGCCTTCTCTTTTTGTGTAACCTTACCCAGGGGCAGCTTTCAATATTCCCACCATCAACCCAAGGGGAAGAGTGTCTTTCTTTATCTTCTCCTCTCCTTACCTTAAACCAGTTCATTGTGTGATTTGCTCCTTGTTGCCTTGAATTGCCAAACTCTGGACACAGTGTTGCAGGTAAGTTGAATAAGTTGTTCACCTCCGACTGAAGGATTCTGCCTTTGTTACCTGGACCAAAGCAATGAGCCTCTTCTCCCAGACTATGCAAATCCACAGCAGATAAATGTGAGCTATCAGGAGCCAATTTGCTGGAAATCTTCCCTTTAGTAATTGGCTTCATATTTCAGCTCTTAGAAAAAGTCGACTCTCATTACCACCTTTGCCTTCTCCCCTCAAGGCCAACAGAGAGCGAGAGAGAGAAAGAGGTAGGGTCCCTTGGAGACAAGGAAGGGGAGCAAATGAAACTCCAGATGAATTATTATTTTTTTCTCCTTATTGGCTTTCCTTCCAGGTGCCCATGCTCAGTCATGCTTCCTCAGGAAAGAACCTCATCAGCTGGCTGGCCGGGGCCTCCTTGCCAGTGGTGATTGTGTCCTTCCCACCCCAGGCTCACTTTACCAAGATAGGAAGTGACAGGCAGGGAGACCTCCTGCTCTCGGGTTCTTGGGAGGGGAATACAAAGCTTTATATCACACGCTGCCACCAGGCCGGCTCTTTGGGGCTACATTAGGCAGTCAAGCATTTTGCTGTCTGCTGAATGTCATCTCATTTAACATTTTGTTAAACAACTTCTAAAGGTCTTAACAATATGACAGATGGGCCATTGACGGGGTTCTTAGTAGCTAAGTACCAGTTTGGCTGGGCTCGATTGTGTTTATTGTTCATTAAGTCTTATTTAAAGAACTCGGTCCTTATGCCTCCAACCCCCTGCCCACCCCTCAGTGCACACTTTCTGTGGGACCCCAGGGTGTCACATTAGAAGCCTGTTTCTATAGAGAAGCACAGCGGAAAGGAAAGGGTGGAGAGAGACTCAGAAGGGAGAAGCAATGAGAAGACAAGGGGAAAGAACTAGAGGGAGGCAGATAAAAAGTGTGTGTGTGTGTGTGTGTGTGAGCATGTGTGCATGTGTGCACACACCCAGGGTAAGTGGCACCTGGAGGGGGTTTATGGCTTCAAGGCAAGCATATTGGTCAAATGAGACAGCAGAGTGGGCTACTGCAGGTGGCAGGTCCTATCCATCTGAGCCTCAATTCTAGAGACGATCACTTTCTACCTTGCTCCCCGATTCAGAGGAAGGACAGAGGGTGCCTCTGTGCAGAGGTAGGTTGCTGATTGCAGCTGCCTTGGGCTCTCCCATTGTGTCTTGTATTCCCATTTAACTCTGAGTGGAGGGCAAGAACTCTTTTCTCTTGCTCTCTTCCCAAGAAATGGATAACAATGTCCAACCTAGAGTAAGTGTTCAGTAACTGCTTTTTGTTGATCATGAACTTTGCCAGGGCTTCACAATCAGGTGTCTGAACATTTGCTTCTAGACCAATAGGACAAGGCCACTAGGGCCAGGGCTAGTTGGTTGCCTGGAACCAAGGTTGTTAAAAATAACTTTTTCCTACCCAGTGCTGGGATTCCAAAGTCCTCCAGTGATTCGGGAATAAAAGCTTCACATTGTTTGGATATTGTCAAGAGCAAAACTACTATCAAAGACAAAGAAAGTGGCATAGAAGTATCAGTTGTTATCATAAGGCAAATGGTGGTAGAAGGATGTTTTTTCTTAGTCGAGAATGCCACTCTAGAAAAGTCAAATGCAGAGAAGGACTCAGCCAATGTCTGGACTGCTAGAAATTTCAGGAATCCACCAGGCTGAATGACTTCAAGTCACCAGATAAGAAAGCTCAGGAGTTTACCCAAGGTCACGCAGTCAGTCAGCTGGAATCCAGAGTGGAGTGCTTCCCATAGTTTCCACCAGACTCCTTTGGTTGTAGTGACAGAAACCTAATAGATGGAACAAAAACAAACAAGAACGAATAAGCTCACGTGATTGAGGACCTCGAGGGTGCACTGGCTTCTGGCAAGGAAGAATCTAAGGACATGTGGTTCTTTCTCCACCTTCCATCTGTGCAGACCTCTGTGGCCTTCTTATTTAGGTAGGCCTTCTCTGCCTGGCAGAAAAGTGACTACCAGGAGCTCCAGGTTATATCCTACCAACTGGCAACCCCAGCAGAAGGAGAGCAGTTCTTCCTTTCTGATTTTAGCATGGCCGAGAGTTGATTGATTGTTTTTGACCAGCTCTGGTTTCAGGCCCATTGACCCCTTCTGGATCCTGGGGCTGACAAGGATTCTCTTCTTGATTTTATTTGTTCAGGCTCATCTGAATTTTCTTCCTAACTAGGTCTTGGCTTTTAGACCTCTGTGACTATCTTTTATCTCCCAATTTCATGAATCCTGTATGTTGGTCTAGCCAGAATCCCCACCCTCAATACTGAATCACCCTCAGCATCTGATCAAATTCCTCATCTTCCACCTGCCCCCAGGGGATGTCTTCCTTTAGCAAGAATCCTGTTGGGAGGACATAAAAACAACATACTACAGTGAGGCAGCCACATCTGTGTTTATAGCAGCTCAACTCACAATAGCCAAGCTATGGAAACAACCTAGGTGCCCTTCAATGGATGACTGGATAAAGAAAACATGGCATATACACACAATGGAATATTACTCAGCCATAAAGAAGAATGAAATTATGGCATCTGCAGGTCAATGGATGGAGCTGAAGAATATCATGCTAAGTAAAATAAACCAATACCAAAAAACCAAAGGCTGAATGTTCTCTCCAATTTGTGGATGGCTAACCCAAAATAAGGAAAGTCAGGGAGAGGAATAATAGAAATCCATTGGACTAGACAAAGGGAAATGAAGGGAAGGGACAGGGGAGGGGAATAGAATTAATTTGACATAACTTTCCTATCCTTGTATTTGTATACAAGAGCAGGGTAACTCCACATCATGTACAACCACAAGAGTGAGAACCTAAATAGAATAAGTTATACTTTATGTAAGTATATTCTGCCAAAATGCATTCTACTGCAAGATGTAACTGCAAGATGTAAAAATCTTTAAAAATAAGTATTTTAAAAGAAGAATCCTGTTGGGTGTTTAACAAGTGTGGTGGATAATTATTTTCTTTAACAGGGTGAGGGACAATGGTTGACCCTGAACTGCGTGAAGTGGGGAAAGGGGGAGAATGTGGGTATGATGTCTATGCCACATGAGGATGCTAGGGACATTATTCTGGTGCCTGAAGGTAAGGTCTGTGTTGCTACAGACAGCCTCTTGGAGAAGTCCCTTGCCCTCTTTAGGGTCTCTGTGCCCTTCTCTTGGGACAACCAGTCACTCTGGCTTCCACCATCAGTGAGGGATGACATTATGGCTTCATCAGATCAGTTCTGCTGTTCCTGTCTTGGGCAGACAAATTCAAATATGGAGATGGAATCTCACTTTTGTTTTTTGTACTTCCAAGACCTCTTGGACTGTTCCTACTAAGAGAGGATACAATAATGGAGTTCAACGTAGATCCATAAATATTTATTGATCAGCTTTCCATGTGTCCACATGTTAGGTGTTAGCAGTCATAAAGATATATGAAGGTGACTCTGAGACTATCTCATTCAAATCTAATGAGACAAGTAGCATAGATAAATAAATAATGGCCACGGTGGTTGGAGGGAGAAATACTCTTAGAAAAATTTTGGAAGGATCAGAAATGACTTTCCAGCCGGGCGCGGTGGCGCATGCCTGTAATCCCAGCACTTGGGAGGCTGAGGCAGGAGGATCGTGAGTTCAAAGCCAGCCTCAGCAACTTAGCGAGGCCCTAAGCAACTCAGTGAGACCCTGTCTCTAAATAAAATACAAAATAGGGCTGGGGATGTGGCTCAGTGGTCGAGTGCCCCTGGGTTCAATCCCCAGTACCATAAAAAAAAAAAAAATAAATAAAAAGAAATGACTTCAGAGGAAATAGCTTCCAAGTTGAAGGGATGGAATGTGGACTAGAGCAGAATGTTGTTAGGAAAGGAAAGGAGAATGCATTGTAAGAAATAGGATATATTGAGCATAGTCATGAACCCAGAGAGAATCAGCACTTATCTAGAGAACTGTGAATATTCCAGCTTGGTTAGAGCAACACTCAGAAAGCAGGGAGTGAGGAGATGTTGAGAAGTCCACCTGAGAGGTGAATAATTTGACCAGGAGCAGGGAAAAAGAGCCTGAGCTAGGGTGGCCACAGAGGAGAGGGCAGGCCCCAGCTGACCTGCACCATTCCTGAAGGAATCACGTTGATGTCTGGGGAGCTGAATCCTCAGAGACATCACTGAATTGCACTTATTTACCAAATAGATTCAATTGTTGATTTTGTAATGACCAAAAGTCAAATCATTAGTAACTTCTTTCTGGATTGACTAGAAACCAATGGTCTCTGGCATTATAGGAAGGAATATACATATATATATATATATATATATATATATATATATATATATATATATATAACGTACATATTACAGTTTTTTGTTGAGTATCAATATTTTGAACATATTCAGGGGACATATTTCCTATATTACTAGCTTTTTGTTGTTATGATTGGACTCAAAGACACATTTTAAGAATGCACTAAGGCTAAAGCACAAGATTTGGTAGAAATCATATCACCATTTTGCTCCAAGTTGTGACCAGGACCTTCTAGCAATGTCAGCCTAAAATCACATTTTATAAAGTATTTGTTAATTGATGAATTTTTCAGCTTCCAACTGTCCTTTACGCAGTGGAGCTCCTTTTCTGTGCCTGAATTTGACATTGATATATTGGTGAATAATTCCTCTCCTCTTTTTCCTCTGTGAATATTTGAGCCCTACTTCCGCTCAAGGCTCCATGTAATCTCTCTGTAAAATACATGGAGATATCACAAACATATCATACTTTTAAAAAGCTCATAATAGAATCCAGGTCTGGCACAAAAGAGTTAAAGAATAGAGTAAGACAAGGTGTCACTCGGTAAAGAATGTATTTGCTAGGTGCTCCTGGGAGAAGGGAATGAAGGGAAGAAGGTGGTAGAAATGCTGCATCAGGGAGAAGACGCACTCACGCTTGGCCATGAGTGGTGAAGGCTCTGCCCTTTCCAGGAGAAAGCAGGTATGCCTGCTTTCTCCTGGAAAATCCAGATAGCTGGAGATCTCGTTCTGTCCCACCCGTGAGGACGTGCACTCCTGCCACAATTTCTGCCGTTTTCTCCTTTCTTGCCCACCGTGGGGAGTTATTGCTTGCCTTGGTTCAGCCCTTTACTTGGCTATCAGCCAGAAGACACCTGCCCAGCAGGCACCTGGGCACTTATCTGTGGACTACATGTTTTTCATTTTTAGAAGCAGAAAAACTGGGTCAGCCTGCCATGCTGGGGCTGGGGTTCCCAGAGGCGTCCCTGGGAAACTCTGCTGAATATATTATATGCATGGTTTCTGGATCCAAGTAAGATGGGCCCTTAAAAGATAGCTAACTTTTGGGAATTAGTCCCGTTTTATCTTGAGAGATATAACTGAAACTAAGTGAGAGAGATCCCTACGAACTTCCAGTGCAAAGGGGCAGCTCAGAATAGACTTCAGCCGTTCAGGGGACAGAAAGAGCATTTCATGGAAACCCTCATGGAGTCACCCAGAAGGTGGTGGTGGTGGGTGGCTACAAACTCTCCTGCCTTCCCAAAGTTAGAGATAATAACTGACTTCAGACTCTTCACAAAAGATTTGCCTAAAAAGCTAAATTAACTGCAAATTGACTATGAAAGACCCAACACAGAGAGAAAACGAGTTAGAGACTTCTCTTTATTTAAAGTGATTTATAGGTTGTTATACTTTTCGGGTTTATATGTAATACCACTTTCTCTTTTCCGTCCCAGTGCTTCAAAGCCCAAATGACATTGCCGGCTGTTGCTCTGACAAGATTGGCAAACTTCCATTTGGAAGCTGAGTTAGGGCCATAGCCACCAGTCATGATGTTCTGTAGTTTTTTAAAAATGTGAAATTATGCCACTTAAGAGCTACATTATTTCATGTAAGAGATTTGAAGTTTCTGGAACCTTTTGAAAAATCAGAAAATACAGCCACACAAAGTCTTGGTTCCTACGCTGGGATGCATTCCCCTACTGAGCACAGTCCCCACTTGACTCTGGTCCATTTCACCCAGCCCTCTTCACCCTTTAGGTCCCAGCTGGTATTTGAATTTGGGACCTCTTACCCTAACAACAAGAACAACAGAACAAAACAAAGCAAAACAACCCAATTAACAACAAACTAAGTCCTTGGTACTAGGGAATAATAGAGAGGCATAATCCAGAAAGAACTCAGTAAACCCCGGTGGGGGACTTGCTTCTACCCTAAAACATAGATGGAATGTCTTACATGGGATGCAAAATAAATATCTGTGGTTATTTGGTACTTTGGCTCAGTCTTTGGAGGGGCAATGGAATGTTCCTATACTTCCAGGGCCATGAATTTGGGATTACGGCTCTCTTAGAGGAGGCTTAGACCCTTGATTCCTGTTTGTTTTATCTTGGCAAGAGGAATGGAAATAGGTGGGCAGTAGCATTTGCATTGTCTTGCTCCTGCCATTCTCAGAGTCTAAGCTGTTCTTTCAGTTCTCATACTTTCTAGCACTCTGCGGTCTTCTGTATCCCAAGACCTTTTTATTTCCCTAGGCATGTGGCTAAAGGGAGTGGGTCGGACACGATTCTTATTTCAGCACTCAGCTGCAGAATGACATATGGATCTAATTAATTTTCATATTTGGTTTCATTCAAAATGTCTCTTCGCTCCCTCCTAACTTTTTCTTTTTGCTTAAACTTTGGATTTGAAATAACAAAATATTACAGTTGAGGTCTGATTATTGCCCTTTAAAGTTTTTTCTTTTTCATTCTTCTATATGACCAGGCTTTACAAAAAGCTATTTTACTCTAAGAAATTAGGTTTCTGGTTATCAGGAGCCCTAAATAGACGTGAATTACAAGAACGTCCTTTGAAAACCCCATGCAGCACTTGTTTCATTAAATTCCATGAAGCGACCTTAATTTAGTGGAACACTGGATAGGCTGTTCTTTTAACCTATTATCACTTTGGCCAGGCCCATAAACCATATTCATGGATGATTCCATCAAGAAGGACAACAGTGGGATTAATATTATTTCAGGATACAGTAAATGCCACAATGATGAAGCTGTTTAAGATCTGGTGCTCACGGTGTCACACTGAATGCATTGACATTTACTCTGCTATCACTTCATTTCCAATATTCCTTCCAAATCAGCCGATGCTAATGCTTCAGCGTGTGTGCGGAATACAATCTGGGTGGGGGTTGGGAGACTGGAAAGGGATAGTACAAGTTCTTTTTTTTTTTTCTTTTGGTTTTGAGAATGGGGAAACTATACTTGGATAGGATTTTATATGCACTGGACTCCAAAATGTTGGTTCGTAGGATTACAGAATCTCAGGAACTGAGCTTTCTCCAGGAGTTGGATCAAATAGGCCATGGGACCCCTCTTAGTTGTGACCTAATATGGGGTAGTGGTCTGATATGAGCTGAGGAAGCCTTCCTTGATGTCCTTGGCATGCTGGCACATTGGAACTGAGTACACTATAGTGGCTCACCATTTAGAAGTTCTTATCTGTGATTTTCCTGAATTTCCTTGATCCTTAAATTTGATGCCCCAACAATAGCATAGGCCTAAATATAACTGAGTATCTGAAAGCTCATTCATGGTTTTTGGGAATCTTTTTTGAAGAAGTAACAGAGAAGCCATGTATTATTACTAATGAATGACCTCTCAAGGGGTTCTAGCTCCCAGTTTTAAAGGTGAGGTTCTTAGGGTTGGAAGGAAATTTGAAGGTTGTCTGGTTCTTGGTTCTCAAATTACAATGTGTCTGTGAATCACCTGAAGTCCAAGTTAATCCTGGTATCAGTCCTCTGGGGGACTCCAATCCAGCAATTCTAGTGGGAGGACTGAAAATCTGCCCAGCATCCAACTCCAGGTGACACAGATGCTGCTGGGCTGTGAGTCAGAGGGACCACCCATCCCCCGTTTTGTCATTAGATGAGCTACTTCTCTTGGTAGAAAGTGTCTCGGACTCTGTTAAGGCAATCTCTTCCAACTTTGAGCAGCTCTGAATTTGAGTCCTACTTTCTGGACTTGTCAGTTTCTGGCCCGGCTTGAGCCCTTGGCCCTGTAAAATACATTTGGCAGGATAAGAAAACATCTCTCCTGTAGAAAGAAAGCTTGGATCCCCCACCTTTCTAACCTGAGGGCAACTCTCCAGGTGGGAAGGGGTAGCTGATCCAGGGGTCCCTTTTGTCTCTTTGGGGTTCATCATTCTTGTTAACCTCATCACTCTGTTGATTCCCAGACATCCTGGTTCTCAGTTTGGCTCCCATTCTCTCTCTGCCCCAACTGCATGAGATTTTCCCTCTTTAGAGTTCCCATATTTTCTTGATAGGAGTGTGTGGTGGTAGGGGTTGTACATCATAAAAATTAATTTATTTTTTTCACTTTCATTACATTGTAAATGTGTGGAAGCAGAGATTGTGTCTTAAGCATCTTTAAATCTCCTACAACACTTCAAACATACCGAGAATTCAAACCATGTTTATTAAATTGACTAATACATGGAAAATGTATCAAGAAATATATAATACCATTGTGACAAAATAAAGACCACATCACAGTAAACTGTCACACTATGCAGTGGTACCATAGGATTTAGTCATATGGGTGGATTTCAGAGAAAGGAAAAGTTCAGCTGAGATAGGAACAATTGAAAAGGGCTTTGTGGGCAAGGGAGGGGAGGAAGCCTATAAACTTAAATTGGCCTGAACATAACCCATTTAATTCAACTAAGCACTGGGTAGGAAGAGAGCCTAATGAATGGTGTAGAGGCACATATGGTTTCTTCCAAGGAAGTTGAGGGACAGGAGTAGATTTAAGGCAGGGGTCAGCAAACTTTTTCAGTAAAGGACTGCATAGTAAATATTTTAGGATTTGTGGGCCATCTGGTCTCTGTTGCAGCTACTCAATTGTGTCCTGGGAGCGTGAAAGTAACCACAGACAATAGGTAAATGAATTGTCATTGCTGTGTTTCAACAAAGCATTATTTACGGACACTGAAATTTAAAGTTCATATAATTTCCATGTGCCATGAAATGTTATTCTTGTTGTGATTTCTTTTTTCAGCCATTTGAAATGTAAAAACCATTCTTAGCCTGTTTTTGTACAGCGCCCATACTAAGATTGGTTTGCATATCCCTGGTGGATGGCCTGGGTGCCAGGCTGCACATCTCCCTGACAAGGGCTCCAAGGTTGGGTGATTGGAGTTAGACACTACCTGCAAGAAGGGAACTATCAGAATTCACAACAGGTGACTATTCCAGAAGGATGTGCAGTGTTGGGAATGGGACGTTATTTTTCAGGATGGTTGGTTGTAAGAATTTGTTTCCTAATGTGAGTGGAGTCTCAAGGTATGGAGGGATTTTGATAATTATTCTCTTTCCTTTCACCATTACCTTATTGTTTATCTTCTCACACAGCCTCTCTGAGCTCAGCTCTCCCTGGTGTCATTTCTCTGCCTCATCAAGTTTCCTATGGCATTTCCTTAGGCATGCAGAATTATGGAAATGATTCCTTCCCAGCAAAACCTTCCCCAATATTTTGGAACATGATCGCATACTTAACTGATCATATATATATTTCTTTTTTTCTTTCTTTATCATACAAACGTAAGTAATGAACAACCACACACAACATACTTGGGGTGAAATGAGGTATTTGCATACTTTCCAGAGATGTTGGAATGTTATGGTTTGGATGTGAGGTGCCCCCCAAAGTTCATGTATGAGATAATGCAAGAAGATTTAGAGGAGAAATGATTGGATTAGGAGAGCCTTAACCCACTCAGTGAATTGATCCCCTGATGGGATTAACTGGGAGGTAACTGAAGGCAGGTAGGGTGTAGCTGGAAGAAGGGGGTCTTGGGGGGGGTGTGCCTTTGATATATTTTGTATCTGGCAAGTGGAAACCTCTCTCTACTTCCTGGTGTGATGTGTTGAGCTGCTTCCCTCAGCCACACTCTTCCCCACCATGATGTTCAGCCTCACCTTGAGTTCTGACAAATGGAGCCATTTGTTTATGGACTTAGACCTCTGAAAACACGAGCCCCCAAATAAACTTTTCCTCCTCTAAAATTGTTTATCTCAGATCTTTTTGTTGTAGCAGCAAAAAAGCTGACTAAAACAGTGGAACAAACTGATTTTGTGACTTGGCAGGGCCATTTTTTGTCTGGAAGAGGAACAGGTCGGAGACAATGAGTTCAGTGTAGGACATATCAAGCTTGCTTACCAGGGTGTTGTTTGTTACCCTTTCAGTAGATAGATTTAACAGGCAGTTTGGTGATCAGATGAAGAATTCAGAGGAGAGAAATGGACGAGAGATACAGACTTGGGAATCATCATTCGCATATTACAGTCAAGGCTCTTGACAAAGAGGATGTAGAATCCAGAGAGGAAAGGCTCAGACATGTGAGCCCAGGACACAGCAACGTGTAAGAGGAAGGTAGAGGCAGTTAGAGAGGTAAAGAGGAGAACCAGCAATGGTAGCAGACAAAAAGCCAGGTGGCAGGATTGGGGCAGTGTGTGTATGTGGGGAGTTTAAAGGAGACAGTAGCCAGCAACATCAAAGACCACCAGGAAGTCAACTAAGAAAATTTCTGTGAAATTAACACTGTGTTTAGCAATAAGTAGATCATTAATGCTTTGAATAGCCAAGAGCTGTGAAGGTCCACAGCAGGGTCAGAACATGATGCTTTGGATAATGTAAAGCACATAAAAGCCAATGTAAATAACGCAAAGCTTTCAAAAAAATCATCTTACTGTGTACTCTCAAGTTTAAAAGAGGTTTGAAGAGGTGTGGGGAAGAGTTGGCCCAGCAAGCTCCCACATGCATTGGATTTCCAGATGGGTAAAGCCTGGGCAAAGCTAGGCCACAGGGGGCATCTGTTGGCCTCTGTCCCACAAAGGCAGTGAGCAGCCTGCCCTCCCTCCCAGAGGCTCTGTCATTCAGAGCACTTTGCAGGGTTGGTCCTGTGGCAGGAGAGGCCCTGCATTGTGGACTTCACTGGTCCAGTAGCTCCACTTTGTAGATAAGGAAACTGAAATCCAGAGGAGTGAAGTCACTCGTTCAATATACCTTGGCAAATTGGAGCTGGTTCAAGCAAACTACATCGTAGTCCAGGGGCATTTCTATTATACGACACTGCCTGAGTTGAATAATTGAATACATAACACTGTTTTTGGTGTGGTAAGATATATGTGACTTAAACTTTATCAGATTTTAACTGAATTCAGAGGGATAAAATACATTCATAATATTCTCCAACAGTTACCATCACTAACCATCTCCAGAAGTTTTCATCTTCCTCTACAGAGATTCTGTGCATGTGAAATAGCAACTCCACATCCTCCTTCCTCTAACCCTTAGTAATCACATTCTCCCTGCTATCGATGAATATGCTTATTCTAGGTGACTCATATCAGAGGATTTATGCAGTGTTTGTTCTTTAATGTCTAACTTATTTCACAAGACAATGTCTTTAAGACTCATATAGGCTGAATAATATTTCATTGTATGTCTATACCACATTTTGTTAATTCACTCCTCTGTCCTTGGACACTTGGGTTGTTTCCACCTTTTGGTTATTGCAAATAATGCTGCTAAGAACCTTGTCATACCAGACCAAAGTTCAGTTTAAGACCCTGCTTGCCATTTTTTTGGTATATACCTAGAAACGGCATTGTTGGAACCTGTGGTAATTCTATGTTTAGCTGTTTTGAGGAACCACCAAACTGTTCACAGATTTTTTTTTTTTTATTTTCCAGTATTTTGGGCATTAGAGATACTGAGAGAAAAATCCTTGAAATTAAGGAGTTCATAGTGTAGTGGACGAGGAATAGTATAAATATAGATTGTGACAGAATGTTCTAAGAATGATGCAGAATAACAGCTGAGAACTGTCAAAGTCCACAGCAGGGTCAGACAAACTCTGGGGAAATCAGGGAAAACTTCCTATTGGGGGTAACCATGAAGAAATAGTGAAGAATGAATAGCCAGAAAGGTTGCCAGGTTTGAGGGTATCATTATTCCTTTCCAATTATGAGGAGCAGCATTTGAAAAGGCATGGCAGATGTTCAAGTCAGGGTTAGAAAGTCTACAAATAACTGTGTCTAATTCCTACGGGTCAGATCCCTCAACTGCTGCTGACATTACCGTGGATATAAATGGGTAAAAATGGGCAGGGCATGGTGGTCCATGCCTATAATCCCAGTGATTCAGGAGGCCAAGGCAGGAGGATTCCAAGTTGGAGGCCAGCTTCAGCAACTATGTGAGGCCCTAGGCCTGCCTAAAATTAAAAAAAAAAAAAAAAAAAAAAAAAAGGTCGGGGGATGTGAGTCAGTGGTTATCAGGGGTTAAGTGCCCTGGGTTCCAAGCTCAGTAACAAAGGAAAAAAAAAAAAAGGTAAAAATGGGTCATCCCAAGCCAATCATGTCATATCAATTGTGAGGTCTTGGGGAAATGTCCAATCCATGAGGCAGAAATCCTGGACTCCACCTTTTTTCAATATGCATTTTCTTATACAAAATATAAAAATGGCATTAACTTTTCTCTTTTGTACATATTTTGTGAACATTTGATGCCATAAGTGTCTGAAAATGTTTACAAGACTATATAGAACACATTAGCAATCCAGTAATAGGCTGTTTGGGAAGAGTATGGTAAGAGTGAAGCAAATTTTATTTTCCAAAACTAGATGGAGTTAGAGAACATCATGCTAAGTGAAATATGCCAAACCCAAAATGTTTTCTCTGATATGTGGAAGCTAATTCACAATAAGGTGGGGCAATAGGAAAGAATGAAGTTATTTTATAGTAGGTAGAGGGGAGTGAAGGGAGTTGAAGGGGCATGGGGGAAGGAATGATAGGAGAGTGAAACAGACATTATTACCTCATGTACATGTATGACTGCATGACTGATGTGATCCTGCAATATGTATAATCTGAAAAATGAGAGATTATACTCCATTTATGTCTGATCTCTCAAAATGCATAAATGCATTCTACTGTCATGTACAACTAATTAGAACAAATAAAATAAAAAAATATTTCTGACCACAAATACTGTTCCCCATAAGGAAGGGAAGTCAATTTCCATTTTCTTTGTCTTGGATGAGCCTCCATGTCTGCCTTCAAGAAAATAATGTGGCATAGAGAAGATGTATGGCTTCTGATTTGGGCCATTAGGTGATATGGTTATGACTGGCTTTCCATCCAACCATGTGATCCTAGCAGCCTAGTTGCCATGTTCAGAGGAATCATGGACCACGTTGACTATGTATAGATTTTGTAGCTGTAACACCCACCATAGGTCTCAGTTTTGGCCTCCATCAATTGCCAAGGATGTGAGTGAATGAGGTTGCAGATGAATCCAGCTCCCAGTCTTTGGGCCTTCCAACTGAGAGCCTAGTTATCATAGAGCAGTGAATTGTTTTGCCCACTCTTCTCTGAATCTCTGACCCACACAATTCATGAGTATAGTAGGTGGTTGTTTCACAGCACTGAGTTTGAGTCATTTGTTAGGCAGCCATAGTCACTAGAAAAGTTGTTCGAATGTGTGATATGCTTGTATGTGTGTGTATAGACAAACATGCTTATACAAGTGTGGCCCAAGGCTCTAGGATCTCGTGAATGGGGAGGGGTTAATATAGGTCTGTTTCCTTTCCTGTGAAATCAGATAATCCAATTCATAATAAGACATGAGAATCTGACTACTAGTAAATGGAATTTCTGGCAGGGTGGCAGTTTGCTAAAGGTGGCAATTTGGGGTGAGAATGGGGTTGCGTCTGCTGGGAACTGCCTCCTCAAATCTCTTCTCCAGATGAAGGACAACTCTGGAGGATAGGGCTACCCTATACTGCCCTTGCTCCCTGCCTCCCTCCCTCCCACTCCCTCCCTCCCACTCCCTCCCTCCCTCCCATTCACACTCCCTTCCTCTGTCCCTTCCTCCCTCCCTCTCTCCCTTCCTTCCTTCCTTCCTTCCTTCCTTCCTTCCTTCCTTCCTTCCTTCCTTCCTTCCTTCCTT
>JAJEJO010002523.1:127255-200272 GCA_020662805.1 Glaucomys volans
CTTCCTTCCTTCCTTCCTTCCTTCCTTCCTTCCTTCCTTCCTTCCTTTCTTCCTTTCTTTTTCTTTCTACTGGGGATAGAATCCAAGGGGCTTACCACTGACCTACATCCCCAGTCATTTATTTTAACTTTTATTTTGAGACAGGATCTTGCTAAATTGCCCAGACTAGCCTCAAACTTGTGATCTTCCTGCCTTAGCCTCCTGAGTAGGTGGGATTACAGACCTAAGTCATTGTGCTTATTTTTTCTTTACTGTGCTGTATTTTTTCTTTACTTTCATTTTCTACAGCTCTTAAGAAGGGATGGTGGTTTCCTGTACTATCCCAATGGGTTACAGTTATGGGGAGAGCTTAATGACAGGAAGTCAGTGAAATGAACAAGAAAAGACCCCCAAACAATGTGAGTGGGAGGAAGAAGCCTGGAATGATATTAGTCCCTCCTATTCAAAATCCTGATGTATCTTGGTGTGGGGGTAAATTTCCAAGTCACTCAACTTTGTGTGGGGTTTCAGGTTCCCCCAGAGTCCTGCCCTGGTTCCTTGGGGCTGCCATGGAGGGTGCTACTTTCCTCCTGCCTCCTTTGTTCTTGCCTAAGGAGGCAAGATTCCTGCTGCCCCTGGACTGCCTGAGCTGGCAGTGTCTCACCTTTTATGACTGACTATTTTGATTCTCAGGAAGGTTGAGGTGAGGGGGAATGAGCAGTGATGGAATTCTGTTTTCCTCTGCCAGTCATCCCCCTCATCCCTTCTTTCTCCCCATGTTCTCTTTCACCATTTTTCCTTTTTCTATTGTCCTTTCTCTCCTATTTTCTTTCTACCTTCCCATTTCCTGCCCCTTGACCTTTTTGTCCCTCCATATTTCATCCCTCCATTTTTTTTCTTGATTATCTTTTAAGGACCAAATATATTAATTTTGGTGTGAATGGTGGTAAGCTGGGGCAGAGAGACACAGGTTCCCATTTGGTCTTGACAGGATCATGATTAAGATGACTCTGGAGGAGAAAAGTGGAGAGTAGGGGGCCTGGGAACTACTCTGGGGGAGAGGGGAGTTAGTTGGGAGGAAAAGGGGGTATAGGATCAGGATGACTAAGGATGAAGAGCTTCCTGGACAACTGCGGCATCACTGGAGAAGCAGACAGGGTGTGGAAGCCCTGGCTTCCTGGATCTCTCCATCAGAGGCTAGAATTCTCTCATGTGTCACCTGGAAGGCTTTGGCTGAATAAAACCCATGGGAACTATCAGAGCCTTTAAGGCTTTTAAAGACATGCTTCTTTGATTTATCCTCTGGGAATTCCAGCCCAAATGGCTTGCTATTAAGATTGCAGGTCATCTGTTCAGGGCAGTTACCCCCAATGCCCAGAAACATACACACTTCAAACTTATATCTGATTGATTTTCTGTTTCCAGGTGGTTAATGGAACAAAGTTGGATCTGGCTCCCTGGCCTCTGTGGAGCAGCTGATAAATAGCTATTTTCGGTGGGATGGCTATCCAGAGCCATCCTATCGTAGCTGAACCAAGCTGGCTGCTTGAATAGGTGGAAGATGGATCCAGTCTATTTTCAGCTCTGCTAATTTGCAAGCACATCCCGCTCTGCTCTTCAACTTGGTCTGAGCCACAAGGTCAATGGGTTTGAACTCTGGCCGTTCAGCATCAATTTGCTTTGGAGCAGGCAACTGTGGATTCTGGATCACATGTCCCTAAGAAGCCAGCCTCCTCCGTTTCCCGTTCTGTCTGTTTAATGTGTGGATTTGGTTATTTGCAGGTTGGACTGACCCCCTCCCTCTCTTCTCCCAAAGCTGGGCGCTTCCTCTGCTGCCATCCTCTTTGTTCTTTGGGATGTCGTGGACAGGGTCAGAGTTGGAATGCCCACCCAGTCAGCAGGCCAAGCAGCTGGGTGGTGTCAGCTTACCCTGGCACCAGATGTGATGCCCAGCTTCTATCATCAGTCCTTTGAAGAATGACACTCAGGTGCAGCAGGCCAGCTGTAAACAGGGACTCACTCTGGGGGTGGGCAGAGCCAAGGGAAACAGGCTCAGCATTTGCAGGCTTGCTTCACTTTCTATTTCCCTTTTTAAGACCATGATCCCTTGGAAGCTTTTACAACAGTAATGATTTGGCCGAGTGCGGATGGTCTGCCTCCCTCAGTGGGCTGAGCGGGTGAGAGGCAAGCATCTGGCAGAAACCGATGAAAGGCAGGAAGTTCAGAATTACCTCCCAACAATTTCTGCTTCAGTTTAGGATTCTTGAACCTGGTAATGTGGAGGACCAGCTGACAGAGGACCTGCCAGGCCAAGAAGCAGACTTGAGTTTTGAGTTAAGGGCAGAGTGCTGAGGATGGGGGCTGCAGGGAGAGGCCAGATGATGGGGGCCTTTTCTCCCCACTGAGGTGGCACAGGCAGGGTTTAGGTCTTAGGTAGAAGCGGGGATGTTCTGCATGAGTTCTTGGCTGATTGGCTCGCCTGTCTTTTCTCCAGGGGACACCTATGGTCTTTGCTTACTTTCTAACAAGATCCCTGACCACGGAGCCATGGGCCTTGCCCCTGACTGACAGTGTAGCCAAATATGAACAAATGAGGGGAGCACCTGGTGTCAGACATTATGTTTAGTAAACAAAACCGACAAGTTCTCATTGTGGCGTGAGGAAGCCCTGCAGCTCTCAATCCCCCAGAGCTGAAGAGGATCCATTTTATTGAGCTCGGTAATGACAGCCCAGGCTGGAACAGCTGGGTAGTTTGTATTAGCTCTAAGAGACTCGAGAGGGCAGTTTTTCTTTAGAAAAATTATGTTTTTCATTTAGACCAACAACAGCTTAGCTGTCTCAGCATACCTTCCTGTAATCTTAAAAAGAGTGGGAAAATCACAGCCCAGGCAGATCTCCCAGTATCGAGGTGGCTAGAGTTAGCAAATAAAAGTAGAAGATACCCAGCTTAGTGCAAAGTTCAGATAAACAGTAAACACTTTTCAGACATTTAGTATGTATTATGTAATATTTGGACGTACTTATTCTAACAAAGTATTTGTGGTTTATTTGAAGTTCATATTTAACTAGGCAGCCTGTATTTTGTTTGGTAATGCTTGATGCCTTTCCAGACATCCATGTTTGTATCCCTTTGGTGACAGGAAACTCACTACCTTTGAAAACAATCATTCCATCATTAGATGGCTTTCATTACTAAGAAAACTCATCTAACTGTCAAGGCGACATTCCATACTGCAAACTCCCAGGACCCCTTGGAATATGTCTAATCCATCCGTCATATGATGACTTTTCAAACGTTTGATAACAATTCTGTGCTTGAATTTTCTCTTCTTCAGCCTTAGTATCCCTGCTTTAGTCAGCTTTTTTGACTCTGTGACTAAAAGACCCAACCAGAACAACTATAGGGGAGGAAATGTTTATTTGGGACTCATGGTTTCAGAGGTTTCAATCCATAGACAGCTGACCCATTCCTTGGGGCTCATGGCAGAAGAGTGTGGCAGAGGGAAGCAGCTCACATGTTGATCAGGAAGCAGAGACAGAGGTCTTCACTTGCCAGATACAAATATATACCCCAAAGCCATGGCCCCCACAAAAGCCCACCTCCTCCAGCCACACCCTACCACTTCAATTACCACTCACTTAACCCCTATCAGGGGATTAATTCACTGATTGGAATTAAGACTCTTACAACCCAACCTTCTCCTCTGAACCATCTCGCATTGCCTCACGTGAGCTTGTAGGGGACCCCTCACATCCAAACCATAACAATCCCTACTCTCTTTTTCCTCAAGTGATGTGGTTTCAGAAAGACAGACCCCCCCACAAATGTGTTCCCTCTTGTTTAGAACCATTGTCATCTGATGGGATTTGGTGGCCTGAATAGTGGCTCTGATTGCAATGGTGGCTCTGTGTTTGCTGTTGAGAGTCCATATCCACGGTGTCAGTGGAGTTCTGGCCTCGTGGATCTGGCTGTGGTCCACCCCTTTCCTGAAGAAGTGCTTCTGCCAGTCAGCCAGGACCGTGGGGCCCTTGGAGAAGTTCACACTCCTGGATAGGCCAAAAGCAAGGTTGGCTGTTCCTTTCTTATTTTAGATAATAGTTGGAAGTTAGGACATTTAGCTTTGCCAAAAATCATGTTAGATATTCATGAAACTGACTTTATAACAGGAAAACGTTTCTCTGTCTCAGGTCACACTGGAGTCATGGACAACGACATCAAGCTGGATTCAGAGATCTGCTATAAACCAAGCCTTGGGACTTTTGGAAAGTCACTTCACCTTTTTGGCTGTCAGCATCTTCATCTGCAAAGTGAGGAATTTGAATTAATTCTCAAGGCAGAAAAACGTCTCAAAAAGATGTGTAGGTGTGGTTATTTATCCATGAAGTGGATTAGAATTAAAAAAACCCTTAAAACCAAATTTTAAAAAACCACCACTGTCCCCAAGAAGCAAAGAAAGACTATAGCTATTCTAGAGCTAAAGTGACTTTTAGGTCCTTAACTTTCCTTGGGCAGGAAGCAGTATTAGAAGATGGAGTATGGGCCACTCACCAGTATCTATGAACTTTTTATTACTGGTTCCTGAGATGGCAAATATAGAAACTTAGAAGCATTTAAAAATACTTGGCATCATTGTGACATTCAAGTGTATGATTAGTGGGTTGTCTCATTGAATAGGGTGTAGACCAGTCTGGGTGCTGTTGAACTTGTGGGAAGAAAGTGACATGCGATATGAGCTATACGTGAGTCACTCACAGCAGGACCACATCTTAATCTGCAGTGGATTAGAAATAAAGGAAAATGAAAAGACCAGGTTCATTACCACAGATAGGTAATGAGGCAGAGCTTCCTGACTGGCCTGCCATGTGTGAATTCCAGATGTGATTAGCCATTGTGCTCCTTGACCCTTGTGCTCTTGTGGCATAGGGAGAGGCCTGGGCAGCTTGAGCCACACCCATTAGACCTCCTTGCTTCTGCCATGAGTAACCAGTGTGCTATGCAAATATCATTTTCTATGTGAGCCATGATGTGAATAGGTTGAAGAATGCCACATTTTTTTTCCCTCGAAAAAACACAAACACCCAAAGAAGACTAGGTTTATTGTAGCTCAGGATGTTGTTTCCAAATGAATTGGCCCAACCCAGTGGTCAGATTGGAATTCTGACCTCAAGCAGAAATGTGGAAATTATTTTTCCCTCAAATTTAGAATTATTTCAAGTTTTATCTTTTTGTATGTGAAAATCTAATAATAATAATAATTCTTCTCCTTATATCTGCTTTTCTTTTAAAATTAAATGTATTTTAGCATAGACATAAATTGGCAGGTCCTTTAAAATAAGGTTGCATTGAAAACATAAGTCATTTGCATTTTCCCTCCCAAGTCCCTTCTAGGTTCCCCAGAAGTAATCACATTCCATTTGGGACTTAAGTGTTTGTAAAGAGAAAGAACCATAGAGATAAGCCCAGGAGGTCCCATGCTGGGAGGCACCAGACCTCATCAGGTACCATGAAGAGATGAGGTGAAAGTCTGAGCATGAAGCAGTTGGACCATGGACCATGGACCACTCCAAGGCCCCATCACTAATGCAGAATAGTCAGGCAGACCCTCCACACCCCTGTACCTTTTGTCCTTCATTTTCACACTACCCTGTCCTTTAGCTGGCCTACACGAAGTTCAGAGGAATAATCTCTGACAAACAAACAAACAAACAAACCCAGGAAAACCCTGAGGACCCTGGACTCTGGGATGCTGGGCATAGTAGAGAGTAGAAGTGAGACTCAGAGCTGAAAAACTAGAGTTTTCTGTGAATATCTGTTTACTGAACTTTGTCCCACCAGCCCCTCTGTATGACTTATGCTCAGAATTACCAGAAGCCATACCCTACCCTAGAAGGGAAGTCAGAGTGCAGAGTCTAACTTCCTTCCTTCCTTCCCTCCCTCCTTCCTTCCTTCCTTCCTTCCTTCCTTCCCTCTCTCTCTTTTCTTTCTTCCTTCCTTCTTTTCTTTTCTTTTCTTTTCTTTTCTTTTCTTTCTTTTCTTTTC
The DNA here is from genome assembly GCA_020662805.1 of Glaucomys volans. NCBI lineage: Eukaryota > Metazoa > Chordata > Mammalia > Rodentia > Sciuridae > Glaucomys > Glaucomys volans. The sequence goes on from JAJEJO010002523.1 coordinate 133,275, forward strand.
TTTTCTTTTCTATTTTCTCTTTCTTTTTGAAACTAAGCAGTCTCAAGAAAAGACCCATATGCTGACAACTGGAGGCCTCTAAGGAAAAGGTCAGCTCTCTTCTGACTCTTCTACAGTGACTTCTAGCTGTCCATAAGCCCTGTCCTGCCAGCAGAGCTTCTAATCAGCTTTCCACTGCCTCACTCTTGAAGCGGAATGGAAAGACAAGGATCATGAGGCTTTTGAGAGGGTCCTCCAGCATAGAAGATAGATGCTGTAGTAGATTGATTCCTCGAAGAGTCCAAATTAATGTCTTCCCTATCTCTCTGACTTTTGCTCTGTAACTCAGCAGACTCCTCCCACTATGATTCTGGGTTTGCCCATGAGACTTGCATTGGCTGATGGGATAGCAGTCAACTCCACATACAGACTAAAAGAAGAAAATGTATATTTCCTCTTTTTCTCTTGAACCTTTACCACTCACATGAAAGCATCCCTGAGCTAGCTAGCTGGAGATATTAGAGAGGGGGAGAGCCACCTTTTCCCAACTGAGGCTGTTTCTCACCAGCCAGACTGTAGCAGTCCCACCAGTGGAGTCCATCCAAGATCAGCCAAGCCTGACCCAGCCCATTACACACTATCCCTGAGGAAAGCAAACCGGGATGGCATCCAATCTGGAACACATCAGTGTGGAGGATCACACCCCCTGCTTTCTTGTGCCACCCAATTCTCTCTCTCTACTGTTTGAGGTCTAAAAATACCTGCTTGGTCTTGAAATCCAGTTGTCGGGAAAAATAACCTGAAACCATGTCCCTATGAGAGCAGGAAGTCACAGGCAGAAGTCGGGGAAAGCAGAATGCTGGGCAGGTCTTGCTGGGCATAGTCTCCCTCTTCTGGTCCCTAAACCTGCTTTCCGAGCTACCTTTTTTCCCAGGGTTTAGTGGTTACTTCCACCCTTGGGTTATTGAAAAGTCCCAGAATGCTGGGTAGCTGAAGTAGATAACTGGATCCTGAACTCGAGTTTCTACCCAGGGAAGCCTTTGAGCTAGTCAGTAAAGTTGGAGGCAAGGGAAATTGGGAAATGGGTAAAAATCACCTACCATCCCACTCCAGGCTATTCCTCTGTATGGGTCACCCCCTCCCTTCCTATGCCCAAGGCACGTATGACTTTATCAGTCTCCTTTCAGGAAAGAATTTGCTTATGTTCATGGAACAATTAAATTCACCCCTTTCAGTGTTTCTTACATGCAAGTCTTATTTCCAATTAGGATTAGAAATCTTTTCCCCGTTTGAAAAGAATTTTCTCTGGACGGGGAAACTCCCTCCAGGAGGGGTTGGTATGGGATTTTCAATCTTGAAATGGTCACCTGCATTTCATGGTGGCTGCCATAGGTGGCTGCAGTCCTATGGTTAGAGCCCAGAGTTAGCATTTTTCATTTGTTGAAAAGTTTCTAGAGATAGCTTTTTAACTCATTGGGGATGTGGAGAGAAAATAAATAAGAAAATTGTCTTGTGCAGGGTGTGGTGGTGTGATCCCAACTTGAGAGTCTGAGGCAGGAGGATGACAAATTCATGTCCTGCCTTCATAAGTTAGCAGGACCCTGTCTCAGGAGGAAAAAAAAAAAAAAAAAAAAAAAGAAATACAATTGTGTTATAAATGTGTAGCATGTCTTGTGATTTGGACTTCCTCTTTGTGAATAGTCAGGTAGCATACACAACAATCCTTGAGTTGACACTTTAGGATCAAACAGGGTTCAGAGAAAGAATTTCTTTCTTTCCGAGGTCTTTGGCACCTTTCTGAGGGAGGTCTTCTTTTTGATGCTGAAATAGAACTTTTGGTCTCTGGGGAAGATGAGGTCTAAGAAGTCAGTTGTTATATTGTCCTGGACTTTATGCTTAAAGCAAAGGAGAGCCATGGTAATGGAATAATTTGAGCAAAATAATCAATTATCTTCATCAGTTGGAGTTGTCTAAATATAGAATGGTAGGTAGACTCTGCTCAGCAGTTTTTGGTTTCCAGGACAGGTAGGTTCCCTTTCTTTTGGGGGTACCATCAGTCCCCCACTTATGATGGTTGACCTATGATTTTTCCACTTTACATTGGTTTGAAAGTGTTATACATTGAGTGGAAGCTGTACTTGGAATTTTTAAAAATTTTTAAAATTCAAAAAAATATTTTAAATTTTTGTTCTTATTATACATGACAGCAGAATGTATTTCGACACATTATACATATTCGCACTTGCAATTTTGAACTTTGATGTTTTCCTTTGTAGCAGTACTGATCAGCTCCCAGTCAACTCTGAGATCACAGGGACAAATAACCCCTATTCAACAGTGTCCTGTGGCTAAACCAAGATGTTCTGCCAGTTAGTTGTTATTTTCAGTTTAGTTTTTCAGGCATATTGGGGCATACTCCATCATAAGTAGAGGAACACCTATCTTTTGAACAGACTAAATCAGCTTTTATCGTTGTCACAGTTTTTCCTCTGGGAGTGGCACACAGAAGGAACCCTAATAATGTAAGAACAGCAAATGTTCATTCGGTCACTGCATGTTCTAGGCACCGTACTATGTGCTTTGAATAGATTTCATTTATATGTTTTCATAAGAACCCTATTACCATCCCCACTTGGCAGATGTTGGATGTGACGACCACAGATCTTTAAAGAACTTGGGCAAGGTCCACAGCTGGCAATTCGAAGAGCTGGGTCGAGCCTACTGGGTCTGACTCCAGATCCATCCTCTCAAACTCAAATCTTTTAGATGGAATTATATTCAGAGGGTCCTAAACAACCTAGAGAAATTGTAGTCAGTCAATTTCCTTAATGGAAAAGGTGTGATAATGAAAAGCACCATTACCTAGTTGGATGAATTAAGGGGGAAAAAAAAAAAGTCCCTTCTCTGGCCCCTCCAATTCCTCAGGGCTTAATAAAGGAATTGGCCTGGATAATTTGCAAGGTCCATTTCAGGTCTTACTGTCTGTGATTTTTCAAATGGGCTGAGCCTGTGATCCAGGACTCATTTCCTGAGCTCTGATTGGAGCTGAGTCTGGCACTGGTTGCAGCCTGGGTTCTTACAGGAGGGTTGCACTTATAGGATAGTCTGATTTGTCTGTGGTGGCAAACAGCTTCCCATCTCCGTGTCCTCAATGATGATACAGGGTCCCACTTTTGCTTACAGGGGCACTCAGTCATCCTCCAGAGCCCAGGCTGATGGGGTAACTACCATATCTAATGTCTTGGAAAAGAAAGTTCTGAAAGGTACTAAAATGGAAATGAAATGCCTTGGCCCAGAAAATGACTAAGTGTTACAATCTTTCCTAACTCAGTATCCAAAACTTGCCTAGTCAACCACAGGGGCTAGAAAATGCATTCCTACCATGTACTCCAATGACAGAAAACCTGGGAATTTTTGGAGAACATTAATGAACACCTAAAATATGAGTGATACAGAATCTCTTTAGACTCCTATACTACTGTATCTTACATAAAGCAGTACTGTTCGCATTGCACTGTGGTCAGAGGGACAGTGGAGAAAGGAGAATGCTTCCTTTCCAACAAGATAATGGAGACCAGGTTGAGGGGAGGGCATAGGGTAGGGGAACACCATTTACAGCCAGATTTTCTCTAGGGTTCACCTTGACCACATTCCTTTCTTTACTGTTTCTTGTAACCCACTAATTAAGATAGCTAAAAATGTTACCATGAGCTGAAGTCAACATCAATTAAAAATCCCATACATATATTTCATGTGAAAACACATGGTTTTCAAATGTGTGATTTTCATCGGACCTCCTCATCTGTTTGTCATTTAAGGTTCAGGCCATTTTCCATATTTCTATCAAATGCTGCCTGTTGTAGATGAAAGACTGGCAAATAGCTGTGCAAAAGAAATTTTCTGAAGTTATAAATAATCAAATACCCATGGGGGGCTGACTTCATATACAAGAATACACTGCGATGATGGAGCTGAAGGATTGCCTTCGTAGGAAGGAGAAAGTGGGGGCTTTGCTTACGGCAACCTAAGTGCCGCTTTCCTAACCCCTTTGACCACTGGCAGAAGTGGTGTAGCTGGAGCTTTGAAGAGAGTTGGGAAAGTAGCTGAACATAGATAAGGACAGTAGTGTTCTGCTAAAGGTTTAAAAATTGGATCTCTGCGGCGTTTGCCAGTTTCCCTGGTGTAATTACTGATCCTAAGGTACCAACGTGATGCCTCTGGACATGGACTTGGGAGGAGATGTGCACAATTCATTCCCGCAACCCAGTAATACCTGACTCCTCCACATCACTGGATAGGGAATTTAGGATTGGTTGCCTGCTCCTGTCCCCTACCTTCCTGTTTGGAGTTTAGGTGCGGGAACAGTTCAGGGAGGCGGACATAGTTGTGAGGAACATTGATGATTTACGTATCGTATTAATTTCCTAGGGCCATGGAAATGATTTATCACAAAAAGGGTGGCTTAGAACAACAGAAGTTTATTCTCTCACAGTTCTGGAGTCCAGAAGCATGAACTCAAGGTCTTGGCAGGTTTGATTCCTTCCGGAATCTCTGAGGAAGAAGCCATCCCGTGCTTTTCTCTGAACTTCTACTAATTGCTAGAAATCCTTGGCATTCCTTTGCTTGAAAACAAATCAATCCAAACTCTCTTCACGTTCACATCACCTTTTTCTCTCTGTTCTCTCTTCTAAGGATACCAATCATTGGATTCAGGTTTCAAGATGATTTCATCTTGAGATCCTTAATTATATCTGCAAAGACCCTATTTCCAAATAAGTTCATATTCTGAGGTTTTGGATGGATATGCATGTTAGGTCATTATTCACTGTTTAACTCACTACTGGCATCTACACGCAGAACAGGAAGGATTAGATGGAGAGGTGAGCAGGACCAGAGCTGGCCACCTGGCTCCAATCCCTCCCCCATGACTTCCCTGAACATCCTCAGGCTGTGACCTGTTTCTTGATTTATGCTCTCAGGTCCACCGGGGCAGTGGTCCATGATGGCTGAGTTGCTTTTCCACTTAGTCATGCTCTTCACGCCCAAACCTAGGTGGGTGAAGAGTGGAGTGACCCTGGCCTAGTTTTCTTTGAAAGTTGTGTTTGGGCAGTTGTCTCATTATATCATTTTCTAACCCTTTGAAGATGGCTTGGGTAAAAAATAGACACAAACCCTTAGGGAGTTCTGATCTTTAATTAGTTTCATACACCTTACCTAGTAGAATAGGCCCTTAATAAATAACGAATGAATGAAGGAATGAACATTGTCAAGAGCTACTTTGGTTGATTAGAATGGGCCTTCTCTGGAAGAAAACACATGAACTCTCAAGTTCAAAAATATTTTTCCAGTCTGAAAGACATGTTCTGGCCCATTAGGTCAGTGGAAGACAGTGACTAAGGATCGAGTGTCAAAGTCCCCACGGGGACATTAAGTGGGGCCTTCCTTGGTCCTGTAATAGGAGCCGCTGCCAATGGAACCTAGTGCAGCTCCTCCCCAGGCTCTGATGAGAAAGCCAGCTTGGCTGGGCCTCAGAGGGCAGGGAGAGGTCACGGAGACACGGGAGGCAACTTGAAGCCGCATCTTGTGGATCCCTTCAGTTTTGTGCATGAAACTCTTCTCTTAGCCTGGAATGTAGAGGAAGAGGGTTGGAGGGTCAGGTTTCCTGGAAAGAGTCTGGCTTCTGCATGTTTGTGATTTAGATGAACTTACAATTGCTTGGGATGGGAAGCAAGATGATTTGGGGGATCTACTACAGCAATGAGATTTTCACATCTCAGGCCCAAATTCCTCCTTCTCACCAATTGTGTCTGAGATTATTTGGGATTATGGGCTATGGTTTAGGCATCCATAATGAACCCCTTTCTGGCAGGTTCTTTCCCTTCTGTTGCAGCTCTTCCTCTTCCTCCTCTTCCTCTATTGTTCTCTCTCCTGGGTTTCAGGTATGGGGTCACTTGGCTGGCCCAGTCCTGTGATCTCATGAAACAATGACCACATAAAACACACCTCCATTTAGAGATAAGCACTGATGCATGCCCTGAAGCCGAGATTAAAATCTGTCACGTAAATCTTTCCACAATGCTGTATATTCCACACATAATGATGAGGAATGAGCTGGTAAATAAATGGCTATGGAAAAAAATCCCCACAAAATACCCTATGATTAAGAGGTTTATTCTCATATTGCTAGAAACTACAGGAAGGGGTTATGTGGATCACTGGTGTTGGTGCCACCCATGGCATTGAGTTGGGGGTTCAATTTAATTCATTGCACGTTTGAAGAGCTTACTATGTGTACCTCTAGTTGCGGGGCATAACTGGGATAAAGCCAAAACTCTTCATAGGTTGAACTGGAAGTTCATAGATGTAATTAACAAGGTAATGGAATTTGAGATGTACACAAACTTCACGTGTGTGTATTCTTGTATTCTGAAGCTTGATGGCACCATTGTGTGAAGTCATTTGACAAACTTTGTGACATATTATGGAGTATTAGAGTTTCCAAGATTCAAAATAAATGATAATGGAATGAATTAACCACCTCCATACTTTTTTTATGATGCTATCTGAGGGTAGATTTGCTGAGAATAGATTTAAGGGTTCACTTCTGCTCCTTGCCTATTAGTGAAGCAGGACAATCTGTTAGTCTGAATCTCGGTACTGCCATTTTCTCTTATCTGAAGTAACAAGGAGAGCAGGCATGTGTTGTGCGTGTATGACTAGGTGTGACTACAGGGGTATTGAGGTAGATGGCCAGGAGGTACAAGGACTGCAGGGGAAAAGTAAATGTAAGAAGAATTGTGAGATAACGAATCAATTGGTTTTGTCCTTAGTCATTCCTGGTTGCAAGTGAACTTACAGTTGAAGGGCCTCTGCATTTGGAGAAGTTACGTAATTGCAGTAGCTACTAATGTAAAGAGGATGCCCCTTCTGCCATGATGATTAAGCCATGAGGTTGTAATCCTGGGCTAGGGGAAAGAGGGTTAGAGTAGAGGAGGAAATAATTCTTCTCTGGAAACAAACACTACAAATGAGGGTCCCCTGTCAGAAAGACAAGTATATCATGGTGGGCGCACATGGCAGAGGAGGTCTATTTACCTGATGGTGGCCATGAAATAAAGAGAAAGAGACCAGTGTCCCAATAATGTCTTCACCAGCACACCCTCAGTGGCCTGACTTCCTCCCATGAGGCCCCGTCTCTTAAAGGTTCCACCTCCTTCCTTTAGCACCATGGGCTAGGGACAAAGCCTCTAACACAGGGATCTTTGGGCACTTATCCATACCATAGCAGTCATTATCACCTCCACCATCGCTACTCTAGAAATCAAATCTGTTCTAGGCAATACGTAACTGGGTCCAGGAGTATCCAGTGAACCATCTATCCTGATGGCAAGAGGATAAAATAATCCCTTCGTGTATCAAGATGGCATTTTAGAGAAGAGAGGGGAGGTGAAATACAAGAGACCAAAATCCTTCCAAATGCATGAACTCTTCAAATGTTCTTTGAAAAAGAACATTTGATAGGAAATTCAATTTTGAAAAGATTGAATTGCTGAGGGGACATTTTCCATGGGACAGGACTAAAAAATTGTTATTTCACAAGTCTATGTTTTCCCAGCTACTCAGCCAGGCAGGGAAGAGCAGAACCCTTGGTAGCAGGGTGGGTAACAAAATTTCCTTTTCCCTACATAACCAACTGTGATGTGAGTGGCGGGGCAAACCCGATATGTATGGGTAAAAATAAAGTCTGGAAATGCTTTCATCTTAAATAAACAACCTTAAAATAGTCACAAATACTTCTGAAACATTTCAGGGGTCTTTTAAATCTTTTTGAAATACCCTGGGAACCAGAAGACTTGTGCTGTCTAGCTGGTTTCCAGCAAGAGGAAGATAAAGAATCCTGAGAATGCCCATAGCCCAGCATGCCCAAAGAACCCCCAGGCCATGTAGGGGAGTTTCAGCACTCCCTGAGGACACAGGTTCAAATGCTGAGGAGGAAAATGTCTTGAAGAGTTTAGTCTTCAGGGACCATTTCCCAGTGGAAGTATTTAAAATCCCTAGAATCCCCAGCTTCTATAGAGAGTGAAATAACTTTTTCTGGGGATGTTTTCTGAATAAGGACTAGACAGAAACTCCTGTGACTGGAACAGTTCTGGTGCATACTGTTCTGGACACAGGGGAATGGCCTAGGCGACCTTCCAGGGGTCTCGTACCTAATCTGCGATTCTGTAAGTAATGAGTTGACAGAAAATTGCATTCTGTATTTGGTCGGCCATCTGCTGCATCCCAACACCGGCTGATAAAGGCATGGCTATGTGAGGAGAAGGTGAGCTGTAATTAATTATCTATGGCATTGATGAATTTCTTGTAGGATATTCCCCTGCGAATCCAGCAATATAGCTGCATCCATCCCCCCTCCCAGTGTTAAGGGTCTATTTATGGACTCTGCTCCATAATTAAATGTTTCATTTGCAAGAAAATGGTTCCTAAGAAAATCCAAGCTCTCTTTATGTGCCTGCAATCGGCTCTTGCAGACATTACATAAGAGATTTGTCCATGTTGCTAGCTGCTCTTGGCTTTCTGGATAATCTAATGTATTATGTTTCCGGTGTATGTAAATTACTAAATGTAATATTCTTCAATATGCCTGCCTACTGAAGCCAAATGTATTGTGGGCATAATTTTAATTATTTATATGCTATAAAAATGGAAGAAATCAGAATTACAGAAACAGGGTTCTAAAAAACCCTCTCTGGTTTCTTTTGGGCAACCGTTTAATCAGATTAAAACCATAATTGTTTTTCAACTCTTGCCTCACACTTGTTTGGGTCATCTCTTTTGTCCGTATGTGGCTGTGCCCCACGAAGGCATTTCATGTCAATCCAGAGTGCTTGCCTTATTAGAAAACAGCACATATTAGATGGTTGAGTTCAGGGCAGGGACACCATTGGGAAAGCTGAAGACTCCCGTCTGAGCTTTGCTTTTTGTTCTTAAAATTGGTCCCTGGCAGCTGCTGACCTAGTTTCTTCTGAGTCAAGAAGGTGGTAGGGCGGTAAGAATGTAAGAAGAACTGCGGGGGAGCAAAGGTGAGGGTGTGTGTGTGTGTGTATCTGTGGGTGTCAGAAACATACAAAGAGAATAAAAACCAGCTGCTTTTATTCACTAGGTAGAGATCTGGAGGCTGGTTTCAGTTCCAGATAAAGATAAGATGGAATAGGATATCTATCCAGTTAGGCCCCTTGGACTATCGTTGAAATGTATTTGTCTGGTGGTTTTATCACACTGGACCTGGGGGAAGGCCTGGAGTCTGGAACCAAAGCACTAGTCATGATTGGGGCTCTAACATTGTAGGTGGGTCTTCTTGGGCCAGACGTTTCATTAAGCCTTGGTTTTCTCACCCATAAAGTAGGGCACAGCCTAATGCTGCTTGATTGAAATGTCATGGAAATTGAATGAAATGGTGCATATGAATGTGATTTATAAATGCTAAAGGATGGGATAAATAGACGTTTTTGTTATCATTACAGCCTTTTCCTGCCCCATAAGCTGCAATGACTGACAAATCAAGTGTTGATTTTTGGTGGCTGATGAGGAGGAAACATTTTTTTTCTGAGTCAATCCAGTTGATTTAGGAGAGTAGCAGAGTTCCTCAGGGTAGGAAAACTTCTCTTTTCTTTGGGAATATACAGTAAAGGGATATTTGTATTCTGTAAGGCAGGCCTCCTGGGCCAGTCTCGATCAGTCTTTCAAAGGATTCATGGTGAAGACTCAGCTTTAAAATTCCAATCCTTCCTAGACAGGTACTTTTGTAAAATACAATAAAATATATTATGAAAAAACATGAAATAAAAAAGACATACAAAGCACAAGTCCCATTTTTATTTTATTATTAGATTCAGCAGACATAAAATTACTGTCAAGTTGCTATAAAACCTTAACATCTATATTTATCTCGTTGTGCGCTGGGAGCTGAAGTTTATGGACTGGCACTACTCTGAGGACCCCACTTAAGAAACACGGTTGTAGTGGGAAAGATTTCAAACAAAAAGAGAGTTAACCTGATTTCCATAATACAATGACAGCTATTCTGGCTATTCTGAGTTTTTGGCAGATGGAATGGCAAACGGATACAAAATTCAGAGAAGAAGGACTGAGGATGAATGGCCTTTTTTGCTACAAAGAGAGAGAGAGAAAGGACCCAGGAAAAAGACAGCTGGCCAAAGTGAAACGAGAAGAGCAGTAGTAAGAACTTCTGTGCACTGGGGACAATGACTGACATTGGGTTGTAGTAATTCTTGAATCTTTAATATAAAGTCTCATACATGATATCTACCTGTTAGTGCTCCTCAGGGACAGGAAGAGGGTCTGTATCCACCTTTTGGGGAAGAGCAGAGAGAAGGGTTGCAGCCATGGGCATCTTGGCAGTGAGTAGAGCTCAGAATCTAGCCCAGCAGAGGAATTTAGAGCCAGAGTTGGACAGGATGACATGGGCTTTCTCTGAATGTATGTCTATGGATATGTGAGATGAGTGAGGTGGAAGTATTTTCACTTTTTTGGCATCAAGAGCAAAATGACCCCAGAAATTTGAAGGATAAGAGTCACTGATTGCTCCACAATCTCAAAAGAAGTCCTCTGTCCACATTTTGCCACCCGTATCTTCTGCTCATCAAATGTGGGGCCCTTCCTCCTTATGGAGGGGGAATGTCCTTCCTCACACTGGGTCTGAACTCTATAGATTAATTGGAATTAGGACTGATAAATGTATTTACCTGATTTCTTAGGGTCTGCTTTACATTTCCAATAATTATATTTACATTTATTGAGAATTTATTGTGCCAGACTCAGCACTTTTACCAGTTATTATTACACTGACCAAGCCGCATCACCTCTCTGAGTCCCCATTTCCTCATCTATAAAATGGAGAGAAAAAAAGTGACACTACTTCACAGTATTATTGTAAGGATCAAACAAGGTAATATCCTTAAGGCACATGGCCTGATGCACAGTAAAAGAAATAATCACAGTAATGATGATGATGTGAACAACAACTAACGTGGAGAAGGCTTGGCACATGCCAGACAATGAAGGTGCTTTACTTACGTTATTTCATTTAATGCTCACAGTAACACTGTAATTTAGGTGCTCTTATCATCATCCCCATTTCGCAGAAAAGAAACCTGAGGCTTCCAGGTGTTAAGGCCAAATAATGGAGCCAAGCTACTACCTGGGCTACTTAACTCCAGAGAACTCAGTTATGACACTACACCTGCCACTTAATTGTGAATTTATTGTGATTTTATTATTATTATCACAGATGAAGAAAATGAGTCCCAGATAGGTGAACAATTTGCCCAAGACAACACCACCTTGGACAGCTGAGATTGAAAGCCACTGGCTGTCCATAGTCATAGTCAGTAGTGTGGCTGGGAATTTTGATGAATTAAATGGCCTCAGTCTATCTAGGCTGGCTGTGTCAGGAACCATGCCCTCTGCATGATAGATATGCATGGGGGAGGGCAAGGTTCATGACCTCTGACATCCCCTGGAGGAGCCAAGATCTCTGCAGTGAGTCTGAATTATGAGGTTAGAGAGCAGACTTGTTGGAGCCCAGAACCCATCCACACCCAGTCTTGATTTACATGGGAACATTTCCTCACTGTTGGCATTCGGAAAGGGAAATAGCAAATTTTGGGTGTTTGCTTATTTCCATCAGTAATTTCAGCTGGGAGGGGCAAAGGCTGATTAATTATATAGCAGCTCATTAAAACATAATATCCCTTTGAAGCCCAAAGTAGCAAGTGGAGAGTTGTTTTGCAACGTTGGTGGGACTTTGGGTGGTCTCCAACTCATCCCTTTGATGCAGTGGATGATGCATCTACTCTAGAGTTGTACCTTTCAGCACAGTTGAGGCAAACTTGGAGTTGGGCTTGTGGGCTTGTGGTGTAGGGAGAACTCTGGGAAACCATGGCTACTAAAGAATCCTGCAAAAGAATCCCCCAGGCTGAGACTGGGCTTAGCCCATATCCTGTCCCTAGGGTCCTGATGGGGCCCCCGCTGGGCTGCTGCTACCTTCCAAGCTGTGAGCCAAACCACCCTAGGGAGGCTGGGGCCCACAGCTGGCTGAGAACCCTGTGGCCACCAGTGTCTCCACCTCAGGAAGACACTGCAGGCCAAGGAAAACACTCGGTAAACTTAGCCTGTTCAGTTCTCAGTAACTCATTTAGGATTTAATGTTTCTTTTTAAATGGAGCACAGAAGGCTTGGAAAGCAAATTCAGTTACTCCTGAGAGGATACCCTCATTCCATGCCTTATTCATCCTGGCTTTTGGCACCTAGAAGGTGCTCAATAAATGCCTGTTCAATTTCAATCATCTTTTGTGGTTTTTAAAAAAACGTTTGGAAACACCCCAGCCATCATCTATTAGATTGCTTAAAGTTTGGCTAAGGCCAAGTGTTGAAATAGTGGGTTGCTTAAGACTGATTATTCCTAATTAAACAAATAGTCAGTGGACATTTATTGGTCAGGCATTGAGCTGGACGCTGTGGTAGGAGAAAGACGTGTAATTGAGTTGGTAGAATGCAGAGCGGAAGCTGCCGCAGTGGGAATAGAGACAAGCCCTGTGCAGTGAGAGCACAGATGAATAAAATACGTTTGATGAGAGAGCAGGAGCGCCTCCATAGAGAGGAGACTTGGAGTAAGATTTGGAAGGCTATTGGGTCAAAATGGGAAGTTTTAGCTGGCTGTAGTGAATGATCTGAGCAGACTTCAAGTCATGAAGCTATATTGGCCAATATGTGGGGTGGCTGAACTTCTAGCATTAAATGTAAAAATGTAATTTTTTTTCTTTATTCTTTTGCTTTCTTTTCTTTCTCTTTTTTCTTTCTTTCCTTTCTTCTTTTTTTCTTTTTTGGTGTGTGTGTGAGCATGTGTGTGGTACTGGGGGGTCAAACCCTGAAGCTCATTCATGATAAGCAGATGCTCTATCACTCAGCTTTGCCACTGGCTCATCAAAATGTACTTTAAAAACAAGTTTAAGAGTAAATTCCCATACTAATATATACTGAGCTCACGTTAGATATTACTTTAAAAAAGCTCAGTAATTAAGGAAAGAGCAGAGTAGTAAACTGGTTCAAAAACAGAATTTGAGGAACCAATGTCTATATAATCCATAAAAAAAGGGATTCTGAAAGAACACTACATAGTTAGATATGAGTCTGGTGAATGTTCTAGAGCAATAAAGCTATACCCTGTGGAACTCTTTCTTACCAGGAAGAATTCATTTGCAATTCTAGTGGACAGAAAAATCATTTGTAGATTGCCAATTTTATATAAGTTAACACTCAATTTTACAGAATCTGGGCCTGAACCAATGGTAACTGGTAATTCACACAAGTTACAATTCTCTTGAGAATGAGGTGATTCCACAGCAGGATTTTATTTCAATGCTCTAGGATGACTTTGAAAAGGCATGCAGTAATAGTTTTCCTAATTACCATGGTTTGGATGATTTGGCTGAAAGAAAAACATGCTAGTTGGATTTGGAGGAATTCATGATGGACTTGAGTCTTTGTACGTTTTAGTTGATGTGCTGTGATCTGTCCTGGATTTGGGAAGGTGGTGGGATGGACTGAGTCAAGAGGAGAGGGAATGGAGGGAGAAAGCCTCGTTGGAAAGTTATGGTCATAGTTCAGGTGCAGATGATGAAGACTTCAACTTTGTAGAGGCAGTGGGTTTAAGGAGGAGGCTGATCTGAGAGGCTGCATGAAGATCAACTGATTTCATGCAGGCTGGGAAGGAGAGGGCCATAAATATATATTGAATATCAACTGTGAATCACATCTTGTGATGAATACCAGCAGTTCAAAGAAGAGTGTGGTATTGCTATTGTCCCTCTGGGAGGTTACAGATACATACATATTATTCTCAATTTCATAAGGAGAGGTCAAGGATAGAGATATGCATGAGGTGGATGGAGTCAAGATCAGTTCAAGGAATGATTTCTGGAGAGGTCTTCAAGAACCAGTAGATATTATGAGGCCAGGAAAAAGGTCGGAGGATAGTGCTCCAAAGTTGGCTGCACAATGGAATCACCTGGGTAACCTTAAAAGCTTGGGAGCCTACCTCCCAAGATTCTGACTTAACAGTCTGTGTGTGATATGGTCCCAGGGAACTTTTAAATCTCCCCAGGTGATTCTAAAGTGCAAAGTAGACTGTCTGAGGTAGAAGAAACAACAGGAGCCTTGGAAAGGAAATGTTAGGTGCCCTGTAACATGCTGGGGAAAGAAATGTGGTACTTAAAATCTATAGCTGTCATGTGGAGGAAGTTGGGAAGGGAAGTTAACTGGCTGGAGCTGCTGGCCATCATGAAGAATCAGGTCCCTGAAGTTCAAATCATATTCTTATTTCTGTACTGAGCACTTTGAGGAAGTGGATACCATTAAGGACACAAATTTAGGACAGAGAATTTGAATGAATATTTTAGTCCCAGCTCTGTCTTGAATTTGCCATGTGATCTCAGTTTCCTTATATGTAAAGTGAAAGACCGAATTAGATTGCATGTGCTATGGTCTGAATGTTTATGTTTCCCAAAATTCATGTGTTGAAACCTAATCCCCAATGCAATAGAATCCAGTAGAGTCTTTGGGAGGTGAATGGGATTACACATGCTCCCTGATAAACATGTGGGTTATACTCAGACAAATCCGATGTAAATTGAAATTTTCATAAGTCAAAATGTATTCAATATACCTAATGTATTGAACATCATAGCTTAGTAACACAATATACTGTAGAGTAATAATTGTTTACCTTCATGATTTTGTGATTGATGGACACCCATGGCTCACTGCCAATGTTCAACATCATGAGAATATCATACCACGTATTGGTAGCCTGATAAATGATCCAAATTCAAAATTCAAAGTATGGTTTCTACTAGTGCCTACTGCTTCCACACTGTCATTAAGTCAACTATTATAAGTTGAACCATTGTAATTTGGGGACCATCTATAGTATACTTAGAAAAGAGGCCCAAAGCTAAGGAAGTTTGTCTGTCCTCTTGCATGTGAGGATACATAGCAGATATTGTCCAAGAAGAACAGACTTCTACCAGACACCACATCTGCTGGTGCTTTGATGTTGGACTTCCCAGGCCCCAGAACTGTGAGCAATAACTTTCCACTCTTCATAAAATTTCCAGTCTCAAGTATTTTGGTACTACAGCCCCATGGACTAAGATAGCAACTAAGTTCCTTTTAGTTAGGGAATTGCAAAAACCTACATTTCTCTCATTAATTTGATATTACTGAGTTGAGCTGAGTTGTACTTGAATATCCATGGTCAGAACCTTGGGGGCATGACTTTTTAAGTCAGGATGATGTTGTTTTCCCTTTTAATTAAAAAAGTATTACAAACAGAGTAAAAAGCAAAAATTAAAGCTGTATAGAAGAGAATAAAGCAAAAATTCCCTTTTCCTGTATCCTGTATCCCATTTCCCAGAGGGTAGTTTCTTTTCTCTACATATATAAGCATATGTACATATGTATACATATGCACATGTAATGGTACACATAAATGGGACCATACAATCCAAATTGTTCTGTGATTTGGTTTTTAAAATTTTTTTTTAGATATGGATAGACCTTTATTTTATTCATTTATGTATATGCAGTGCTGAGAATAGAACCCAGTGCTCACACATGCTTGGCAAGCACTTCACCACTGAGCCATAGCCCCAGTCCTGGGTTTTTTACATTACAGTGTATTTTGACATCTTTTAATGTCTGTATATTTAGAACTATCTGGTTTTTATTGCCAGTTGTATGGTAGGTATTCCATGGCATTACACTATAATTTCACTCACTTATGATAGATGTTCAGGTTGTATCAGAAGTTTGCTGTGTTCTAATGTATTCCAATGAATTTTCTTATATACATGTTTGTGCAATGGTGCAAGTACTGTTTATTGATGGCTCTAATCCTGCGACATGGAATTGATGAGTCTAAGGTGAAATGCACAGGAAATTCTGATAGATGTTACTAAATATTCTCCAAAATTGTATTAATTTATATGCCCAGCTCCAAAAGACATAGAGTGGTTTTTTGTCTTATTGCCTTATAAAAGCTGCTTATTTTCAAAGTTTTAAAGTCTATTTTTGAAGATGAAAATGACATCTCAATGTTGTAATCTGCATTTATTTAATATGAGAGAAGTTGACCATCTTTTCATGTATTTATTTGTGACCCTTTTGTTCAAACTGTCTAGTCATGACCTTTGTTTCCATTTTTAAAAAATTTGGAATGCCCTTTTTATCATATTCTAAATTTCCACATATTTTGGTTTGCTTCTAGATGCTCTATTCTGTTCATTTATTATACATTTTTAATAAATAGTTTTGTAACATATTTTAATATCTGGTAAGACTAAGTCATCCTCAATTACTCTTTGTGTTTAGAATTTTCTCACATTTTTCCAGATTGACTTTATTATTACTTTATGAAGTCAAAACTCTTGCCAGAACTTTTTAGAGTTGAATTGTTAGGTAAATAAGACTTTTAACATCCTTATAATAATGAATCTTCTTGTTTCAGAATAAGGTTTCTTAAAATTTTTTCATCTTTTTTGTTATTCAGTAAAGTCTTCAAGTTTTCTTTACATTGGCTTTGCACATTTCTTAAGTTCATTGTTAGATATTTTACATTTGTTTTTGCTATTGGACAGGGAAATTTTTTCCATCCTATTTTACATCTGGTTTGCCTAAAGGGAAACTATTGATTTCTGTGTATTCTGGAAGACCCATGATATGGGGCATGCAGAAAAGATGGAAAGACATGCGGGAAAGAATTGGAGTACCATGAAAGCCATGGGAGGATGCGTTTCATGGAGGAGGATGTTGACACTGTCAAACGAAGTCAAGGTCAAGTGGAAGGGCAAGGAGCTTATATTAGAAGCTGATTGAGAGAGTGATGCAGTAAGGATGTGAGTGGTTAGGGGTCATGAAGGAAAGAAAGCCTTGCAATTCCTCCTTGCTTTTTGTGCACTATCAGAGAAGGCTGCACATGAAATGGAGAAATCCAGAAGGCTGGATGCATATGTGTGTGCGTGTGTGCGCACACGTGCACATGTATGTGTGTAGCTAGACAAGGAGCATAAATACCTGTCTCAATTTGTAGGGCTCATTGGGAGCTCATGATGGATGGTTTCATTTACAGTGAATATGCTTTGAACCCTAATTTGGCATGTGAGGCAAATGAGAAATTAGCTCTCTGATGCTATAGAGTGGAGGAAACTAGGACATGGATTTGCTTTTCCTGGGAAGTGAGAACAGCTGAGGAAAATATAACAAGATTTTTTTTTTTTTCCCAAAACTTGTTTCAAGTGAAAATTTGCTCAAATGGCACCAGAGTTCCCCAAATGGCCATAAATCCCTGACTTGGCTGAAGTCTAGCCTGCCTTTTCCTGCCCAGGCTTAGCAGCCTTGCTGCCAGCCATGAAAAGTTCTTTTGGCAATGGCAGGGAGCAGGAAGAAGAGCTGCATGATTGGCCCATGGTGTAGCCTTCTCCCAGTTCCGTTCTGCTTGTCCAGCCTCTTGCTTCAGCAACATGGGTACTCTTGTTTGCTGTGATACTAGAATAGGATAAAAATTTATAAATATCATTTCATTTTAAAAAGTATCCTTCCCAATGACTAGACCTGAGGGCAATCAATGCATTGCCAAGAAATCTGACTTCTCTAGGTATGGGGCCTGAATTTTTCCGCTTTCAATAAGGAACTTTGATATAGATGCTGATGGTCCTTCCATGGTACTTTTAGACTAGCGAATAAGGATGGAATTGACCTATGTTTTGAGGAAAGGCATTTTTGAAACAACGAAATTGGCTCTCAAATTCTAGAGGAGCATTTCTCAGGTTGCCAGATAAAATAAGGACCCTCTAGTCAAATTTGGATTTCAGATAAGCAATGAATAAGCATCATTCATGTTTTTATCTTCTAATTCTGACAACACTAATTTAGTCTTTTTTTTTTTTCCATTACTGGGAAATAACTCAGAGGAGCATCACTAATGAGTTACATCCCCAGCCCTTTTTATTTTTTTATTTTTGAGACAGGGTCTTGCTAAGTTCCCTAGGCTGGCCTCAGATTTGTGATCCTCCTGCCTCAGGCTCCAGAGTTGTTGGGATTACAGGCATGCACCACCGTGCCCGGCTATCTAATCTTTTTAAGATAGAGATATTCCTATAGTGTGGCAAACACATGGGCAATGCCCAGCTAGAGTAATTCTGTGGAATGAAGGGCTTTGGGAAATTATTCTTCTCAGGGCTCTGCCCTAGGTCTCCTAGACAGGCACTGGATTTCAGTTCCTATCCACTCTTTTGTACTATGCTTTTTATATCCATCTGCCTTCTCCATTCCCTCACTGCTGGAGAGAGGGTTCCAATTATTAACAGCATTAATTCAAAATGTTTGTGTGCGGTGCCATAGTTTAGGGGTGTTTTCTCCTTGCAGGGCCCCTCTACTGGTATTTTGTCTTGGTTTTCCCTTTCAACACTCCCCTAGAGCCACACCACTTAATCCAACTTGAATAAAATCATCTGAAAAATGCTCTCCAAACCCCATTTCATCATGTCCTGTGGTGACGTGCTGCCAATCACACCTGCCCACCAGTAGAACTTCAACCACATTCACATATGGCCTGAGCTTTTCTGCTGTGTAATTTTTCCTAGCTCAGTCACATCTGTGAGTCTTGCTCCTCAGGCTCTTGAGGGATGGCCTTTCATTTCCTTTCACAGCTCCTTACTCAAGAACTCCTTGCTGCTTGATTGGTTCCAGTGAATCCTCTCAGAACTGGCCTAATTTGTGAGGAGGAAAAATTATTTTAAGCCCAAGGTTCTTGTGTTGGAGGGTTCAGAAAGACTAGAAGAGTCTCACACTGTCTTATAATTGTGTATTTTCTTATTCTAGTTGTGGGGGGCAGAAAGCAGAGGTCTTTGAGTTTGAATTCTAGTTGAAGGAGTTTGGTTGATAGATACTTGTTGAAGCTCCTATAGCAGTTTAAGAAGGGAAGGACCTAATAAATGCTGGTTATGGAACTGAATTGAAAAATGTACTGTATTAGTCACCGAATTCTAGATTTCTAGGTTGAAATCTAGTGCATTTCTCTTTGAGACTTACCATTTGTATCTACTGGTCTTATTCAACAGAATAATCTTGGATGCTATGTTGGAGAACATTATGGAGCCCTGGCAGAAGTAAGAGAGGTTGGAACCAGGAGTAATAACGCCATTTATAAAATAAGCTGAAAGTTAGAATCACAGTAATAACGACAGTAATGTAAGGTGCTCACTGTTTCAGGAGATTTAAAGAAAATGTTCTTTAATTCATATACCATCAGTAGGTGTTTTTATTACCATTTCACAGATGAGAAAACTGAGATCTATAAGGATTAAGTGTTTTGCCTGTGTATTAGAAGCTAGTTAAGTACTGGAGCCAGTATTTGAATAAAGGTCTCTTGGCTGAAATCCTAGGTTTACCTAACATGTCAGGCTTCATCCTTCTTGTTCACTGTTGGGGATCTTTTTTGTGTGTAATTATAGACTCAGTGGTCTGATTGAAGGGAAATGTGAGGGCCAAATGGTAGCCTGGAATCCACAGCCAAATGGTACACTATTCAGCAGATCATCTGACTGCTATGACCAAGAGGAATAAGGTAACAGTACCCAGCTCCTGGGGGTCTGGAATGTGATATGGGTCCCCTGGCAGGCTTCTCTGAAACCAGACCCTGCCTTGACCCTGGTTAATTACTCTGTAGCTATTCACACAACCAAATTCCTGCTGTCAGGGGTGCCATGATGCATGTCAAGGCTGTCCGTGAACACAGAGCAGTGCTAATCCTGGTGAGCTTGCCCTGGGGCTGGGCAGGACATCCTATTGAATGATTATCATGTGATGAGGCTCTGAGCTCCCTGGCCCATCCTGGTATTCCGGCTGCAGCGTTAACAGGTTTTACTTCTGGGACATCCTGGAACTGGAAATCTCTCACATGCATCACATGCGCACCACTGCCAGCCTTGCTGAAGGCCTCCTTCACTCTGGCTTGATAACGATCAAGCCCTCCCAGTTGGAGCTTGTTACCTGGGAGCTGTCCAGATCAAATGATGAAAACTGGCTAGGGTGTAGTCGTTATGCTCAATTAACAGCAGCCCTGTAAATGAAGGTTGGCAAACCCAGGAGCTACTGAGCACCATTTCCAAGGCACTTTGGGTTCATTGTTTTCCAGCCTCTTTGCTTTTAACTTGTGTTGGCTTCATTTTTTTCTTTCATGCTGAAACTGATGAGAATATGAAAGGATGTGAAATCCATGGACTTCTGATGGACAGCATAGTGATTCATAGGTGGTGGTATGGTATGGGGATGTGCTATGCTCAAAAGGTAGGCTGAGCCTCTTAAGCTTTCAGAGATAGGATGCTTAACTTGGTTGAGAGCCAGTGATTGGAATCATATAAGAGGTCAAAGTATGACTGGCAACCCAGTGTCTGTAGAGTTCCTTTGGGTTCAGCCTTGGAGAAGCTCCTTTCCTTTTGATGGACTTTGAGTCTTCAATACAGGGAGATAAGAAGCTTCCTCTTCTAAAGGAGGGATCCATCCCATCCCTTCCAGAAGTTTTCAGGTTGGAACACCTCAAAAGGTAGCTTGTATTCCTCCATTTGGAGAAGGCTTTGTTCTGGGCTTCAGTGTTTGAATCATGAGAATTTCTCTAGTTTGCAAAATACTACCCATTTATTCTTGAAGACTAGGATCTTCCAATACTAATATTTTACACCAGTGGTTTGCACTGGACCAGCAGCATGAGTATTACCTGGAAACAGGTGAGAAATGCAACTTAACTGATCCCTCAGTAGACCTGCAGAATTAGAAACAAGGAACAGTCTGTTCTAGAAAGGTCTTCCCTGAGATTAGGAGGCATGCTCAAATGTGAGTCCTACTTCTTTTGACCTGTGCTGCTCAAAGTGTTCTCTGTATTTCTTGGGAGATACTAGAGATAAAGGAACTCAGACCCAGCTCTCAGATCTACTAATCAGAATCTATATTTTAACAAGATCCCAGGGTGATTTGCTTGCACTTTAAGGCTTGAGAAGTGCTTCTTTAGAGCAAAACTTCTCAACTGTGGCAGCATGTCAGACTCTCCTGATGCCTTGGTCCCACCCCAGAAAGTTAAATCAGAATTTCTTGGGGTGTTGCCCGGGTGTTTGTGTTCATTAAGTTTTCCTGGTGATTCTAATATATAGCCAAGGTTGAGAACAATTGCTTTTAATCATGATATGTTCTAGAATCACAGGGAGCTATGTCTGTTAAAAAACAAAATGAAAAAAACGGTCAACCACCCAACCATTAGAACAAAGTGATGATATAGAGCAGACCCTTCCAACAATATGGAGGTCCAGGACCAGACTCTGGGGATCTCTGGGGATCCCAACCAATCTGGTCAGCCACCTGCTCCAAAAACCAAACAGAAAAAGTAATGGTGAAAAGCAGGAAAGGAACTTGAATCAATATGTGATATTGGGACGAAAAGGGAAATCAAGCCCTATTTTGGGAAATAAAAACATGAGCTTCCAGATTATATAAACAAGGGAGACCAGAAATATGTGTAGTTAAGCAGTCTTGGACAGACAGTGGTCTGGTTGATCATCTCAGGACTGGTCAGGCAGGGCTTTTCCACTACAGGACAGCTACTGTTGCCTGGGGTGGGGGGTAGTTTTAACTCACTATAAGATGTTTATTATCAAAATTATTGTTCCTGGAACCCAAGATGTCAGCAAAGGAGACAGATGCAAAATAGAGACACAAATGCCATTTTTTTTTTTTATCCTGCTTTTAGTTACCCATTCGACATTTGCAGGCCCAAATGAAGTCTGAGACCCTGTTGCCTCAGAAGAATGTAGGTAGATGTGGAGTTATTGATCCCATCAGCACTTGGGGGTGGTAAGGTGGGGCTTGGGCTGTCATGAACAACCATTTACCCTGGGAGTTATAACAAATATAATTTTCTCTGTGCGTTGTGATAAGAGAAAAGCTGCAGAACATGTAGAGTCTGTTTTTACTGTACAGTGGTGATGGGATGTGGAATAGGGTGAAAAGTCACTTACTCTGGAGTGGAGAGGGCGGGAACAGGCCTTTAGACATTGAATGACTTTGATATTCAAATCCAGACAGTATGCTTTCTAGGTCATCATTGCTACTTGGTATTTACTTAGCATTCTTGCTATTTAGAGGTTTGCTAGTTGTTATCTGAATCTTTCTTTCAATAACCTTGTGTAATCTATTAGGCATGGGTCATTTTCCTTTTTTGGCTATAAAGAAATTGGGGCCCAGAAACGTCAGGACTTACTTAAGGCCAGTTAAGAAGGGATTGTCAAGCGTGAAGAGGTGTTTCCTTTACGTCCACTGGGAAAGGTCGTGAGATGTCATTTTCCACTTTGTGATGGCAAATGCTATCTCCAGCACAGGGGACGCTTGGCTCCCTGCTTTTAGCCAGAGACTCCGCATTCTTGCTTTCAGAGTTGCTGCTGCCTTTGGTCCTAAGGCTCTGTCTGGTGCCTGTGGCTTCTTGGGAGTATCCAGGAAAGCTCTAAAAGAGGAACCGTTCTGCTAATTACAAAGCCCGACTGTTGTGTGGCAGGCTTGGGTACGTTAACATTCCCCCCTCGCCCAAGTTTTCATCCTGGTGCTGGATGAACATATTGTAATTATGCTAATCATGCTAGCTGGGCAGCCGCGGGCCAAGAAGGAGGGGCACCCTCTGCCTAATTGTTTCCCTCTCCTCTGGCAGTTGGTCCTCTGCCTGAGTCTCCAGACAAGATTGTGGGGCAGGCTGGGCTAAGAGGAGGCCTACACAGGGCTTTCTCTCCTATGGGTTGCCTGATTCGCTTGGTTTGCAGGAAAGGAGGTGACAGGAGAGTTGCTAAGGACCAGGCAAAAGGACTTCCTGATGGATTCAGTAGGGAATATTCAGGGCAGGCTTTTGCCACATTGCAGGAGTGGCAAGCTGATTTTTTGTGTCCTTTTCTTTCTTTTTGGTGGTGGTGGTTCCTCCTCCTCTTCCTCCCCGCCCTTTATGTCTTTCCTGAACCTTTAAGGACACAGTGTTTTTCTTTTTAGCTTGGGCTTTGCTGACAGGCAAGCTAATGACATAGATATAATTACAGATATAGATACAGATGCAGTTATAGATATAGACATGGTCATAGAAATAAGCAGCACGTACAGGTGACTTCATGAACATTTGACTGCTAAAGATGTCTTATTAGAAAGGACAATGCTAATGAAGCTAAGTTCATGAATGAGGGAGATGTTTTTGTTCAAGGAGTCCCGTCTAATGTTCTTTATATAATATAGGTTAGAACAAGAAAATGTATTAACAATTGGCCCCAAAATTTCTCTCTTAGGAAAGGACTGACTTTGTTTTGTGAAGTAATGTGGTAGGTCATTGAGAATGAAAATTAGATCTCAGGAAAGTTTCTGGAAGGAGAGGACAGAAAAAAATGAGGGCTTTTAAAGAAATAGGAGAATGTGTTATTTTTGCTGTTTGGGGTATAAGAGGATAGGGAAGTAAGGAAAAGAAAACAAACAACTGGAGAGAGTCTGGCAGAATTCTAAAAATAGGATCAATAATGTATACTGTATTTATTACAAAGCTATCTGTGCTTACTTGTTTAACACCACCGGGCTTCATGAAATCATCAGTAGAGAGTGCCTCACATGGAGTTCACCAGTATGTACATGTCCAGGGAAAAGAGCTGAGTCCCATATCTGAGTTGCTATGGGTTGAAAAGGAGCCCAAGCAGAGGAGCCCATGAGGTGGTTAATTAGCCTCTGGGCATCCAAATGGACTGTAACAGGATGCGTAATGCTGGTCTGAGGCATTTAAACTAGATTTTATAGGGCAGCTTGACACAGTTATCTTTTTCAGTTATGCTGAAGTACCAGCTGAGAAGGCAAGTCGTGACACCTCTCATCCCTGGGTAGAACTATACCACAGCTTTGTTCCCACCGATGTTCAGTTTTACCTGCTTCTGTTGGAGTCTTAGAGCCAGCTGTCAGGAAGACCGTGGAAGGAGTACTTTCTTCTTTTCCTTCTCCCCCCTTGCATCAAGTAGGTCTCTGTAGGTGCCAAGGACTCCAGGGAAATGCTTTGCTCTGTGTAACTGGCTGGGTTGCATTTGTCACCATGATTCTCTGGGAATCTTTGTTCAGCATCAGCTGTGAAACTCGAGATTCAATCCCAAATTTCCTAGCCTCAATAGGCTGGTTTACAGTATCATGAACAAAGCACAGGATGAAGATTATTAGTTTAATTTATGTTGTCTGTCAGTCACGGGCCAGCTGTACCTTCAGCACTCTGCTGGACTTTGGAGGAGTGGAGACTGCACAAAGCAGAAGTTACAGTCCCCCGTCACATGGCAGCATAGTTTTGGGGTCCATCTAACCTATAATCCTTCAATAGCTCTCTGAATTTTTCTTTCCTTGGTCTTTTCCTTTTTTTTCCAATTGTTGTTCTCTTTCTGTCTCCTCTCTTTGCCTTCTATTTATGTACCATAATATTTGTCTTCATTCACACTTTCTGTAACTAGGTATAGCTGCTTTTTATCTTCCACTTTTATGGCCTTATCATTTGTACAAAATCCTCTGATTCTAGATCTCAAAGAGAGACAACAACAAATGTTTCACTCCAAAGCCCCACTCCTGAACAGTCACCTGTGGGTTAAGCAGGACTTCCCACCCTCATTCTGCACAACCTGGCCCAGGTAGTAGAGGACTAATGGTCCATTATCTGAGGGGTCTTCATAACAGTGGGCGTTCTGACCTGCCAAGCAATATGGGCTTTTCCCATAACCATACCAGACAGGCTCAATGCAGGGCAGAATTTCAACCCTAAATCAGAATTACTCTGGGTTCTTAGCATTTTAAACCAGATGGCTAATACCCAGCTATTTTATTAGAGTATTTTTTGTGGGTGTGAACCTTTTTTTTTAATTTTCATTTTAAAGGCTAGTTAAAAGGGAAAATTGAAAAACTCATTCCTTCAAAAGAGAATTTTGGCAGGTAGGCAGTATGACTCTGAAACAGTTTAACTGTTATTTGCCTGTTATTTAAAGGCACAACCTGGGCTTGGGCATATTGCTGAGACATCAAATAGCTGTTGGATTTGCTATTCTTGTCCAGACTAGATAAATTTAATCAGAAGAGAGAAAACTTTGGGTGAGTTGTTATTGCCAAGAAGAGAGAAGCCTGCCTCTACTAGGCACAGGACCTATGCATTTGATGAGAAGAGGATTAACCAACCAGGGTGTTTCTCCCCAGCTCAGGCACCTAAAGAGAAAACCTGGGTCCAAAGCTGACCTACTTGGATTATGGCTTTCATCTTCTACCTCAGATACAATCTCTGTCTACTTGGGAACTAACTGTGTTTAACATTTCCAATAGACAATAATTTTTCCAACTTTGAGGGTAGGACAAGGAGGTAATTAAATGGAAATCACAATAACATAAAACATCATATAATAAGGGTAAATCTTATTCTGCTTTTTAATCATTTTAAGAAAAATGAAGTGAGCACATTTTACCTGAGAAAACATGAGGGAGAATCATTGGTATGTTGAACCATTTCTCCACATTTTATCCAACAATAAATTTGGATGCCTTATGTAAAATTCACAAGCAATTAAATAAAATAAATTGAAGAGCTTTGAACATGTACACATCAGGATAGGCTGGGTTATGCTCTGTTAAAGAATCACAAACTCTCAGTGGTTTAATATATGAAGGTTTATTTATTCCTTATACAAATTCTACTACTGTAGCTTTTAGTTCTCCAGGAAGCTCCTTTCCAAGGAATTTAGGTTGCTTAGGGATTGTTGTTATGCTAACAGGACCACATTTCTTCTTCTTTTTCCTTCTTTGCTGATCCTTCTCCCTCTCTTATCCTCCTCCTCTTCCTCCTCTTCTTCCTCCTCCTCCATCTCCCTCGTTTTCTTCACATTGGGGATTGAGCCCAGGGGAGCTGTACCACTGAACTACATCCCCAGCTATTTTTGTTTTTTATTTTGAGACAAGGCCCTGCTAAGTTGCTGAGGATGGCCTTGAACTTGTGATCCCCCCCGGCCTCGGCTTCTGAGTAGCTGTGATAACAGGTGTGCACTACCACACCCCACCAGAGATCTTCCCCTTTGTTCACTGAAGCATGGGAAAAGCCTTACATCCTGGCTTTTAAATGCTTCATTCCAGAAGGGGAAATTTACAACTTATAGGCCAAAACTAATTAGAGTGCCCTTCTTAACTGCAACTGAGTTGAGAAGTGCAGAGAACATAGAGGCAATAGTGGTAAATATCTCTGCCATGAAGCATGAATAGGATCAATGATATTTTAAAAGTCTAATTTGGCTAACTACCATTATTTGGGTGGTGCAGATGTTCCAGAGAAACTTGCAGAGGGCTGGGCTGCTTGAAAGAGTAATGGGCAAGGCCTTCACAAGGTTGGAAGAGTGGAATTAGAACTAGATGTGCTCAAACTGCTGGGTTAAAGGAGACAGGATTGTGGGTGCTCTCCAAACAGGTCTCAGGCAGGTCTGGCTATCCTAATAAGGGACAATACCATACAGTGCAAATAGAGGGCCTGAGACATCTGATGCTTGCTGCTTGAGAGCTTTAGGTTTGTGGGGGCCCTTTCTGAGACTGCTCAATGATTTATAGACACTAAACATTCTTATTTGTAGTCCTTTCCAATGCTAAACTCTCTGAAGGTGAGGATCATATTTTACTGGCAGCCATGTCTGTGTCTGTGTGTAATGTGAAGACTCACCCAGAGAATGCTGACTGGTGACTGGCTGGATAATCTGGGCAGTTAGGTGAGTCAAAAATATTGCTGCTGTGATATAAGCCAGTGCTTCTGAAACTTTGTTACTTTTACGGGTATCTGGAGACCTGGTGGAAATGCAGGTTTGGATTCAGTAAGCTGGGGGTCTGAGATTCTGCATATCTGTGGAAATTTCACACTTCACACAAGGGTGGGGACCCCGACGAGTCTAACTGTATGTGTTAACCTACAACAGGCTCAGTTGTCTGAATGTGGTGGAAGGTTTGGAAAACCTCCATTGCAGGTGACAACAAGCTCTATCTGGGGTTCCTCTTGCCCAGACCTACTGATGAGAATCACCCATGGGCCTTAGGAAACAAAGAGGTCTTACAGGCTGAGCTATTTGTGAATATATGAATTCTCAATACACCTGGTTTTGTTTTCCCCTCTTAAGGAATCTGACAGGCAGTTAATAGCTCATGAAAAAGCCGTATCCAAACCGTACTTTGAAGGAATTGGAAAATGCTGCTTTTGAATGATTTCCTTCCCCTTTGCAACTCCCAAATCTGGTCCAGCAAGGGGCCTGGATACTGAGTGGCTCCTCAAGCATTCAGATGTGTCTGAGCAAACACTGGAGGCAATCAAATTACCTTAACACCAGCCTTTTTAGAGTGCTCACTGGAGATGACAGTTTCAGCTTCAAAAGAGGTATGCAAACCGGAATAATGAAATGTTCCATT
Source organism: Glaucomys volans (assembly GCA_020662805.1). Taxonomy (NCBI): domain Eukaryota; kingdom Metazoa; phylum Chordata; class Mammalia; order Rodentia; family Sciuridae; genus Glaucomys; species Glaucomys volans. Next base: position 160,845 of record JAJEJO010002523.1, read on the forward strand.
TTATTAAGTTCCTGGCCAGAGGGAGGGATTGTATTAGAAGAAAGAAGAGGTGGGGAGTTTTTAGCTTGATTTCTGTGACGCTGATAAGCAGTAATTTTTGCAGAGGGGGGAAAAAGTAATCCACTGCAATAAAACCATTTTCATAATACCATGGGAGTGAGTTATGGCTCCGAGTGAGGCATGGCTCCTAATGGCTGCCTGGGCTTCCATCTCCATCTTTCATGGGTCAGCCCGACATTTTTATAGTGCTGACACAAGAGAGAGCATTTATGTGGCTTCCCTTCTCCATCTGTCAACAGTTAGGGGAGAGTGCCGCTACCTCGGGTTCCCTTTTGATCTGGTTTCCACGTCAGCTGGGCACGGGACTGCTGGATATGCTGCGGGAGCAGGGTGGCTCTGGAGGCCAGTTGCACTGGGTTTTTAGACTGTTAATGGTTAGAAGGACTGAGAGTAAATCGTTTTTGCATGAATCAGGGGAACGTGCCGTTTCCTCTCCTTTATGGTTCATCAGAACCTTGGCCTTGCTGTGCTGATAGGCTTTGCTTTCCCTGGGCCTCCCAGGTTCCCAGAACCTTGTCCAAGTTCCATTTCCAGAAAGTGAGACTCTGTCTCTCATCGAACCTGATGTTTTCCTGGTCCTGAAACAGCAGCCAGAGAGCCAGTTAAATGCACAGATGAAGATGCTTGTTTCTGTGTGTGCCCTCATGCTTATACCCCACCAGTAGCATTGGTGTGACTTCTTGGTGGGATATACTTTTCTTATCACTTTGCTTTAATCTGCACAATATCTGTTGGAACTGAAAAAAAATCACGGAGATGTGCAATCTTGGTATGAACGACGTGAATGAACAAATGGAAGAGATTTAGTTTCTCCTGATGATAGAATCTATGGATTCTATTGATTTTTGGCATAATCGGTCTTGGTGAACAATTATCAGTGGGACAATATAATTCCTTAATGTTGATTTATGTTCTATATAGAATCACTTTCAGAGAGACCATATGGATAGTCCTAGGTTGGAGTTGGGTAGTTTCCCCTAGTTTCTTAATTCCTATTTCTGTATTTTATCTTTTTACTTTTTACAAGATAAGATAGAGGAAAGGAGTATCTAGAGCTTTGTTTAAAGCTGGGGGTGTCTTCTGAGCTCAGCATCCCAACTCCATCCACCATGGAAGGGGACAGAGGAGTGGGGCAAGTAGGTCCATATTTGTTCAACAGAGTCATGGTAATATATGCAATTTATTTAGCTCTCTTCTGTACCATTGTATATTTTATTTACACTATGTCTAATCCTGACAATAATCTTGTAAAAGAGGTGGACTTACTCCTGTTTTTCAGCCAAGGTCATCAAGACTCAGAGAGGTAAAGTATGTTACTCAGGATTTATGACCTGTAGGTGGTAGAGCTGAGAGTCTGACCCCATCTGAGTAACCCCACCTCCTCCAAACCTATAACCTTTCCACTGTGTTAAATGCTCAATCACACTGGTTTGCAAGGAATCAGCATCTAAACTTCTGCTTGCAATAAGATTTTCTGAAAGAAATAAAGGCACTCACTTATCGATCAGCATTTATGAGGGACCCACTCTGTGCAATTCTGTCCTTGAGTTTGTCAGAAGGATGAGGGAAGGGTAGAAATTGATGAACATTATTTTGGGGATCATGAAACTAAAAGGAAGTTCTCCTTTCTATTAACTTTTTGCTACAACTATTTGAGCCACCTCATTAGCACCCACTAACTTCTATTGTTACCTAAAGTCTTTGAGATCACAGAATGTGTTTTCTTCTTTATATTTTTCTGTGGTGAAATTCCTGGCACTGTACACAGCAGGGACTTGATGTATATTTAGTTGATCAATTAATTGACCCAGTCTCTGCTTAGGCCTACTTATAGTTTAAAAACCAGGGTGCTTTGAAGGTGAGACTGAATAGCTGCAAATGCATGCACAGAAAGTATCATCTGAGGCTACTGAAAAAGCCTATCTACAAGCTAGTGGAACAAATTCTAGTGAGAGAAAGAAGTCTGTCTATAAATGCAAATTGTACATAGGATGGAGGGAAGCGCCATTCTGGAGCAGCAGTGTCTCTGAAGGAGACGTAGTGCCTTTTGGAGCTTCTTGTTCCTAAGGATCTCATTCAGCTTTAGTTTAGGATGGTAATAACTTAAACTCCAACACCGGATGGCCATTGATCAATGAAATGAGCTGGCAGTTTCCAGACAGATTCGTGAAATGAAATACCTCAAATTGACCAGGCCAAGAATGTTTTTCACAGCTTAGCCATCCCTTTTGAGCTATTCAGAGAGCAAAGTAAAAGAAATTAGAACTTTGAAATTGCTGCTTGTCCAGTGGCAACCTCTCTGGGACACTGAAGAGTTGCAATTTATCAAGTTTTTCCACTTAGAGAATTGGCAGCAACAGCCATACCAACCATGTTCATGAGGATGGACGTGCCGGGTGCTGTACGAACTCTCTTGAGTTCATTTAATTTTCACAACACACTGGCAAGGAGGCAGTGGTTAGCCTTATGTTCTAGATGAAGAAACCGAGACTCAGTGGGGAAAGCGAGTTACCTGAAGTCCTACAGTCTGGAGATGGCAGAAGAAGGACTTGGACCCTAAGTCTATTTGATCAAGTCTGAGCTCTTAAATGCTCTACAAACTGCCCTTTTCCCTTTTTGAACATTCCTTCTTAAAAGAGAAAATGCTCCTTTTTGAAATGGAATTTGAAGGCAGTGGTAAGGTTCTGGTCCATGGAGTGGTGTTTTGATTTGACAACTAGGAAACATACAAATCATTTTCTGCTATTTCTCAGTTGGTAGCCATTTCAAACACTGAAGATACAAAAACTAACAGCTGGGACTGTTTTGTAGGCGAACTGTAACCCATTCTGAGGTCTGCTGTGACAATGCCATTGGTCAGATTTCACTCCTTTTTAGGGGTTGAGTTGCCAAGATTGCCTGCATGGCCAGAAGGAGAATGAAACCAGGAGAACCTGAGGGAGAAAGGATGAGGATGGGAGGAGAGGAGAATGGGTTTGGTTCAGCAGGTTTCCATCACTTAGAGAACATCCAGATCTGAATGTGACTGATGCTTTCTGGTCAAGTCAGGATGTGGCTAAACAAATACAAGGACAGTTAAATATGTAAGAATGTGTGAGGTCACTGAAAGGGACAGGGAGGAGACGAAAGGAAGAAATCAAGGTAAAAATGTTGGAGGAAGAGGAGTCCATAGGATAGAAAAGGTGGCCCAAGCTGGAAGAGAAAGAATTGTGTAGGATAGTTATTCAAAGGGTCTATTGTATTGGTAGATTGGTTAAAGCAATGTCGATCTACTGCAGGTGACAAGGTCCCTTCCTTAGCATGTGGTCCACAGACACATACAAGAATATTCCTGGTAGCTTTAGTCATAATAACCAAATGTACATCAGCAGTAGAATAGATGGTACACATTAGTGTTATTCATACAATTATAATATCACACAGCAAAATGTGCATGAAACAATGTGAATTAATCTCATAGACATAATGATGAGTAGAAGATTTGAATTCACAGAGATAGTAAAAATAGGAAAGGATTGATTTTATTTCCTATATTTAAGAGACATTTGGGATTTTGGTCTTTCCTATAGAGTATCTTGAACAAACCTCCTAGCTGCTTTCAAAGTGTTTTTTTGTTTTGCTTTGTTTTGTTTTTGAGCACTGACGATAGAGAATAGAATTGGTTTCTTTCATTTGGTTTGTAGTTTCTCTTGCTCCCTGATCTGCTGAGTGAACACAAGTGTTGATGCTGCAGAAATTTAAGATGGGTCAGACTTGACCCTGGCTCTTTGGGCCAGGCCTTTATGACCAGCACCTGCTCATTAAGGGCTGCTCAGTCTTCCTTCCCCATCACACATTAAGATTTGTTTTCCTTTCTTTATTTTGATTTCACATTTAACCCAAATCAGTCATTATTTCTAGAAGTTTCCAAATGAAACACAGAAATAAAAGTTTCCCAGTAAAGGTGTTTTTGGTTGTCTCTGAGTTTCATGAACATGTTTGCCTTATATGCCACAGGGAGTAATGAGTGCCAGTTTAGGAATTCTGTTTGATTATGTGTCATATCTTGTAAGTTCTCCCTCCTTCTCCTAACAGGGAGCATCAGGACTGATGTCCTTTTTCTTTTGCTTCTAACAAGGCAGGGACTGCACAGGGTTAATTATTGCCAGCTATCACGTGACAAAGATCCAGCCAGTGGAGTATATGAATTAATCACACAGGATGAACACATTAGCTGGTGAGGAGGGAGAAAAAAGAAGCATCCTTCTTTTCTAAGAATTAGGAAATTTGTGAGGCTAAGGAAAGATTAGGAGAGTAGCTAGTGCCAAAAGCTATAGGGAAGATGGAGAAACCATAAAGGACCAGGCTAAAAGTGAAGATCTAAGGGATGGGAATGGCGGTCTGTGAAGGATGTGGGGGAAAGGGGAGAGCCCCAGTTGAGTAGGGGTGGAAATTCATGCAGTGTCCACCTGCCACCAACACTTGGAAGTGGTAATTAAAATTGAGTCTAATGGCAGAAGGCTAACTTGCCCTACGAGTAGAAGCAACTCAATCTTTCCAAGCAGCCATGCATTCTGTCTGGGGTAGGCATGGGTAAAGCATCTAAGCGACTGGATTGTTTATTCTTCAATCATTCATTTTAATGGAGGAATTAATTCAGTGGAAACATATCCTGTTATAAATGACTATTATTTCACTCTCTATCGGGAGATTTAAAAGCATATACAAAAGTGGAGAGAATATTATGATCCTCAAGGTAGTCATTACTCATTACCAAGTTCTAATAATTATCAACAGTTGTCATTCTTGATACATAATTATTTTTGGGAGATGAGCTCAGGGGAATTTTAGCCACCAAATATACAACATAAAGATATTATGGGTATGTTTTTCTTTTTTGGTAAGGGCAATTTGGCACAATTACGGGGACAATCAACAAAACCGGCTGGGGTTGGCATTTGCCAACCTTTTATAGATGAGAGCTCAGCATCATGTGGAGGCCATGCAGAATGGCACAGGACCCTGGCAGGTTTTGGTGCCATACACACGTTTCTTGACCTGTTGGACCCTTCTTGTTTTTTTGGCGGGGAGTGGTATACCAGGGAATGAACCCAGGGGCACTCAACCACCAAGCCACATCCCCAACCCTATTTTGTATTTTATTTAGAGACAGTGTCTCACTGAATTGCTTAGTGCCTTGCTTTTGCTGAGGCTGGCTTTGAACTTGTGATCCTCCTTCCTCAACCTCCCAAGTGAACCTGACTGGACCTTTCTTTAGGCATCTTGGAACTCAAAAATCTCTTAACCTATCTTATTAGCAAAGTATATTTGGAAAATGTTTTGCAATGCTTACTCACAATGCCAATGAATAACTGGTAATATTTCATGTTAATTTGTCAAGGGGATCTTTTTTTTTAACTGAGAGCCAGAAACTGGATGAAATAAATAGATCTGTATTTGCTGAATTGCAGACATCAGGCAACAGGTTAAGAAATTGTTTTTTCAGAGCACAGTCCTTGCTTCTCAATATCACTGAATATAGGTTATGAGGTGGCCCCAGAATGCTGGCGATGCCCCTGATCCAGGTGAGCTAGTTCATCTTCCAAGTTCCCTGGGCTCAGCTGCCTCCTCTGAGGGCTGGTCAGCCCTCTGCTTGTGCCTTTGGTAGCCCTTTCCATGGACAAGGTCAAGAGCTGGCAGTGGTTGTTAGCACTGGGGTTTGAGAGAGGAATGTGCAGCTGTTCATTTTATTTTTACTCCCTCGTGTTCTTTCCCTTGGAAGGTTGTCCACCTTCTCCGGCCTTCTGAAATGATTATTAATGGGATCCTCTTCACTTTTTCTGAACTCTTAGTTTTTCCTCTTAGTTCCTGATTATTTTAATTCTGCCAGGCTCTTTTTCATGTCCTCTGCCTGTTGGCCCTTGATTTACAGTCCGGTCTTTCTCCCACTCAGGTCTTTCATTTCTATTCCTATCAAATGCTCTTTCTCTCTCTCATCTTTGAGTTTGCGCAGACTGGGGCAAATGAAAATATACTTTTCAAATTTTACTAGCCTGATTATTCTATTTTCAATGAAGCCACGGCAGCAATCACACTAATCTCTAAAATCCGGCCTTCTTGCCGCTTGCTTTGAAATGATTTTCTCTCAAAGATTATTATGGATTGAAGTGCAGTTTACGTCAGGTAAAAATCTTTTTCAATGAGAAAAAGTTGATTATTAAAATTTTTGAATGAAATTAGTATTAGGCATCTACTGTATACCTTGCATTGTCCTGATCAGCCACACCTCATGAATGATATAGTTTCTAAAAGGCTGGTATCCTATAAGTCATCTGTGGAAATAAGAAGAATGAAACTATTATGCAAGTAGGAAGCCATGGTTTTTTCTTTAACAGTTTAGCTTGATTCTCCTTTTCTTCATGAAGATTCTCTCAGTCCTCATTGCTAGAAGATTCATCCCTGAAACCATCTATCCCTTTATCCACTCATCTACCCAAGTATCTAGCCACCCACCTCTCCCTCCTTCTCTCCCTCCCTCCCTCCATCCATCTACATACACACATCTACCTGGTGCTCATTCTTGGCAAGGCATTGTGCAAATTTTGGTCATACAGAGAACAATATTGTCCCACCCTCAAGGGGGCTCACAACGAGGTAGAAGAAAACTTAAAATAGTAATAGTAGTAGCAGATGACATTTATTAAGCTCTAACTCTAAGCCAGACATTGCCAAACCCATTTTAAAATACATTATCTCATTTAATTCTGAGAAATTCCTGAGGATTTTACAGATGAGGGAAATGCTAGGCAAGAATTATTGGACATGAGTGCTAGTTTAACTTTAGCAAGTGCTCATCTAGAGTCTATAAACCTTAAATCCGATGTGCCTTGCCTCATAAAACCCTAAGTGCTTATGGATCTAATTCCTGGAAACTTTCACTCTTCTTCCCCTAAGTTATAGGACCATCCTGGATGTCCACCCATAGCTGTCTCTGAGGAGATGCCTTCTGGAATGGAGGAGTAATTGGAGACTCTGCTGTTTATACTCACGTAGAAGATGAGTTCAAGTATGAAAGGGAAGTAGCTCCTTGAGTCAGGTTTGGAGGAAGGGTATCCTTTGTTGATTGCCTTTTTGTTTTGTCCTCTGTGGTGTTTACATAATGTGAACTTCTTCTCCTCTTCCTCCTTCTCCTCCTTTCTTCTTTTTTATCCCAGCATATATATTTTTCTTGATTATCTGTAAGTGGCAATTTTGGTAGTTGTAAAGAAGCAGCAACTTTGGAAACACAGAGGTAAAGAAGTTTCCTGAAAGTTGCAGAGTTGGGAAGTGCCAGAATGAGACTTGAACCCAATTACCAGTCTCCCACATTTAATTTGTTCCACTTACATGGTGAGTTTTGGAAATAGGCTTTTAGTACAAATGACAAGTGTTTGGAGTCAGACCAACCTGGGTGTGAATGTGTTCTCTGGCACTGGCCAACGCTACCATCTTGGTCAGGATGGGCTTATGCAACCTCCGTGTCCTCATCAGCAGAAGTGGGATGGTAGCACCTACGTAGCCTGCAGCAAGGACTAAATGAGAGAGTGGGTGGGGAACTTTGGTGAGGCGCCACGCACACAGAAGATACCCCATCATGTCGGTCCTCCTCTAAACTCTATTTTTATCCCTCTACTGGATTTGGCTTCTCAAGGGCAGGGGTCCAGCACATCTCTGCTCATGGTGGGAGATTGGGAGCTATTTCAAACGAGTTCAGACTGCTGAGCCTCCTGGGGCTAACTTTTGTCAGCTCTTAGTTTACCAATTTACTTTCCATTTTCTCTTTTAGGAGTCACACAGATTCATCATTAGCGTCATCTTCGGGATCATCTTCAAAGCCTTCAGACTTCAGCCTTGAACAAATACCCTGGTCACAATCTTCAGGGAAATTTGGTCATCTTTACTCTCTCAGTGATTCATGTGATTCACCAGTTTGGGGAGCTACAGACCCCAGAGTATTTATTTCATTTTCTTTGGTAGACATGTGTCCTATATGGAGTTGTTTGATAAAATACTGGCTGTCCAGTTATGTCTGAATTTCAGATGACTGATGAATATCTCTTTAGCATAAGTATATTCTGTGTGATATTCGAGATATACTAAAATACATTCATCATTTTTTCTGAAATAAATTTAACTGGATGTCCTGTATTTTGATCTGCTGGATCTGGCAGCCCCAGTCCCATAATGATTTATGTGAGGTAAAGAGGTCAACAATTCCATGTACCTAGTTTCTCTCACCCTCTAAGGTGTTCATAGTGTTCTTCTGTCCAACTTTTTCCTCAATAAAAAACAAAAATTACTAATGGGTTAGCTAAGTCTCCTGAGATTTAATTTTTCCCACCACAGACATTATTTTTGCATAATCTACCAATGAAGGTAGATGTAGGTGCAGTTGAAAAGATTCGACGGGAGCTTCTGGCTTTTCAGGTTCTAGGTGGTCATCTTTTGCCCGTCATACTAGGTGGGGATAGCCTGAAACAAAGCCACCCCCATGTCCTCTTCACCTCTTACCAACTCCCATTTCCCTAAGTTGTATCACTGTGAATCCTCAGCTTTCTCTCTTCTTATTTTTATGATCTGCAAAAGGCTGAAAAGATGAAAAAATGTTCTGAGCCTAATCGAAAGTCTATCTAATAATAATGAGTGTGCAGCAGGCTTCTAAAGAAGGCAGATCAGACCCACTTAGCCATAATGGTCCTACAAAGTAATGAAGACTCAAGTGGTCCTTATTAGGTATCAAGCTGTGAATCAGAACTCATCTAACATTCTGATTGCTGAAGGAAATAGGTAATTGATGCGACAGAATGGCCATTATTATTATTATTACTTTAAAAAAGATCCAGACCCAGCAGCTCCAAGCCTGCCCCCCAGTCTCCTTGGGGTATACCAGGTGTGCAGGGTGAGGATTGCCCTTCCATTAAATCTTCAAATGGGGGCTCTAATAAATTTTGCATTGAAATAAGTAATGACCACATTTAACGACCAGTTTGTTTGAGTGTTAACAGCTTGTGAGCCAACAAATGAGTCATTAACAGGTGCTAACTTCTACTTTCTGGTTTGAACAATCTATTCTATCTTCTGTTTGGGTTGAGGGCTTATGCAAATTTATGCCTTTTTTTTTCATTTTTCTCATAGGAAGCTCTTATTAATCAGTTAGATAACTCTCTGCTAATGGCTTTTCTTTTCCAGGATTATTTTTTATGTAGTCTGTGGATGAATACATTTTTTTAAATCCATTTTTTTTTCACCCTGAAAGATGAAGGTATTCTGGAATAGTTTGGTTTTGCAATGGATTAGGTTATGAAAAGAAAAAGGTAAAAAAAAAAAAAGTCCTGGTGAAAAATCCACTTTGAGACATGGAATTCTCTGGAGAAGGAATATAAATAGGTTGAATATATCACAGGTTTGAGGCAGTATTTATATCCGCTGAGGGGACATGATGTGCGACAAAGGAATAGACGTTTCTATCTGAAGAGCGTGTGATGGGCCTACCTAAGTCCAATGTGTGCCTGCAGTACATGTGCAATGGATGGGGCACTCCTGAGAAATGTCACAGTCTCCCGTTCACTCCCATCCTGACCTTGCTTTTGCAAAAAAGCCAGTAGAAAGGACATACTTTTTTCTCTTAACTTACCCTCGGGACAATGGAATTGGATGATGGGGTGGGGAATGGGTTTGAGCTTTTATTCCTATTTATACCCTATTTTACTTCATGAGCTTCCTGTAGACAGAAGGAAGGTCAGAAAACAAGAAGTCTACCCAGTAGGAACTATCTTTACTATCTTGTGTGTACGGAGGGTATAATGGATTATACACTCTCCTCTCCAATACAGTGCTTCCCCAGCTATTTGTGGTAAAGGGGCATGGGAAAAATATTCCAACCCATTGCAGACTGATAATTTATCAAGTTAAAAATGGTATGCTTGGATGTCCTGGTAATGTCAAATTGCTATTCAAGTTTCTAAATGCATCCTCTCACTTTCTTCACTTATCTTCTTCTAGTAGCTAATAGTGTGTGCAAAAGTATCACACTTTGGGACTGATGGGCTCCCATGAACTTGAGTCTTTCCCTTTTTACAGCTGGGAGGGCTTTGGGAGGAAGCTGTGACTGGACCATTCCTTGCAATGCATGTTTCTTGGTGATGCTGCTAATGGGTAAATGGTAGGAATGACTGGATGGGTTTTTGATCAAGGGACATTTGTCTCAAGGTCCAATATTTTTTAGCACAAGCTTCTAGATATTTGACTCACTTGACAGGAGTAGCTAGGTTAACAAAGCAATCTTCCCTCCTGGGTATTCTTCCTAGGATGGCCAGAACCCTTGTCTTGATTAATCAAAGCTGGGGCACAGAGATGAAGTCACCTTGCCTGGCAAGGGCCTTGCTTTTGGGGGAAAAAAGGTAAGCCTGGGCTGGGTCCTCTTACATATGGAAGTGATTCATAAAGTGGAACATTTATAAGGCTCTGTGTACTTTATAAATGTTAGAATTTTAAAACTTAATAATGCAGCTTGTAGGGATGATGAGAACAATCTGTAAAATGGCATTTAAAATCACATTGAAGTTTCTTCCCTCAGATACTGTGAAGTTTAATTGTATTAGTAAGCTATCAGGTACCATTCACCTTCTAGTTTATGGCTATTTTTAGTTTGACACGGGCTCTGAAATAAAGACACTATTTAAAATTGTGAGTGGGTTCTGACACTTTAATACATATTGATACATTTACATATTGTTCAAATCATATTGAAAAACAAAACTATACAAGTTAAAAGTGAACATATATTTTTGGGACAACTTAGTGGCCGGCAGTAATCATGTGAATATCAATTTTAATTTACATAAGAGCTTTTGTTGAACTAAAAAGTCCCTGCGTTTTAATTCTAGCACTGTAATTCTTAGAGTTTTCCTTGCCCATTCTTTTCTTATTAATTTATTGGAGGTCTCAAGAGTTCAGTCTGTCATTTCAACTAACATCCATTCAACAGTTATTATTTTGAGATGAGGTGCTAGATACTGAGAATCCAAAAGGAAATAAGAAATGTACCTTGCTATTTCTGGTGTTTGCAATGTAGTAGGGAAGATGAGATGGGGACACACAGACTGCCTGACATTCCAGAGAGGCACAGCTTGACACAGGGAAATGCAGATGAAGAAAACATCGCCTAGGAGCAGCGGCCTGCAGGGAAGGTGCAGGGCTGGGGAGGAGAAATGGTATTCTAGACAGAAGTTGGCAAACTTTTTCTATAAAGGGGCATAGACAAAAGATTTTAGGCTTTGTGGACCAGATGGTCTCAATTGCAGCTACTCAACTCTGTGATTGTTGCATGGCTGTGTTCCAATAAAATTTTTATTTACAAAAACAGGTGCTGGGCCAGATTTTGCCTATGGGCCATAGCTTGTCAACCCCTGTTGTAGACCTTGCAGGGAAGGGAGAAGTTCAGTGTGGGATTGGATCTGTGTGTGTGCATGGGTGTGGAGGCATGTGAAGGGTGGAGGCAAAGAAGTGTTAAGAACAATCATGAAGGCCCAATGATTAAGTAATGAGAGGGAAGAGGCATCTCTAGGGAAATAAAGGAGAGAAGAACCTAGAAAAACTGTGGGTGAGTTCTAAAGAAATTTGGATGCTAAACTGAATTCTTCCTTTTTCCCTGAGGCTATTGGGGGGAGACAGTACTGTTTTGATCAGGACAGGTCTGACTATACGGCAGTAAAAACAAAACAACACAACGACAGCAACAACAAAAAATCTACCTCCAGAGTCTTTTCAAAACCACGGCTTATTTCTAATACATACGAAGTTTGGTGTGGTTGAAGCTTTCTCCAGGATGACAACAGGACATGGTGACTCAGTGTTTTAGTCAGCTTTTTCACTGCTGTGACTAAAGGACCCAACTGGCACAATTGTAGAGGAGGTAATGTTTCTTTGAGGGCTCATGGTTTCAGAGGTCTCAATTCATAGACAGTAGGCACCATTCCTTGGGGCTCAAGGTGAGGCAGGACATCATGGTGGAAGAGTGTGGCAGAGGGAAGCAGCTCACATGAGCAGAGAGAGACAGAATCCACTCTCCAGATACAAATATATATCCCATAGCCACGCCCCCAATGAGCCACTTCCTCCAGACACACTCCACCTGCCTCCAGTTATTACTCGGTTAATCCTATCAGGGAATCAATTATCTGATTAGATTAAGGATATAACACAATCATTTCTCCTCCAAACCTTCTTGCATTGTCTTACATGTGAGCTTTTGGGGAACACCATATCTAAACCATAATACTCAGTGATTCTGGGGCTTCCATCTTGTGGCTCTGCCATCTCCACACTTGGCTTTCAGGGGCACTGTAGCAGGGAAAAGAGAGTGCAGAGAACTCACACTTGCTAACTTTCTCTAGGTTCCAGGTGCCTTGGTCCAGAAGTGATGCCCTCTCTTTGATTCATAGCCTGAGGGCTGGAACTCATTTCAATGGTTCTTATGTGACTGCAGGGGGCTGGAGAAGAAAATCAGAACAGGAGAGTGCTCGAAGTCTTTGCCACCTTGTCTATAAGTAGAATGGAGTCAGTGAAGGTGGAGGAGGGAGGTGGCAGAGAAGCAACATGATCAGAACATTGCTTTTGGAAGACTGAAAGTGTTGGATACCTAAAGCAGGGGAGACAGGGAGACCAATTCAGAAGTTGCTGTGAAAATTTACTCAAGAATCAGTGAAGGCCTGAACAAGATGATGGTGAAGGAAATGGAAAGGAAATGAAAGATGAGAAAGGATTCGTTGAGTTGGACATGATGACAAGGAAAAGACCGGAGTGAAAGTTATTCCTTGGATTATAGCTCAGGAATGTGTTCTGGGAAGTCAGAAAGAAGGGAGAAGTCATAGAAACAGAAACATAATTCAATTTGGGGGTGTATGTTGGTTTTGGAGTGCTGGATGGACATCCAAGCAGAAACTTCTGCCAGTTTGGTGACTGAGTGATTTTAGATGTGATAATTGAAGCTACAAAGGCAGATGACAGAAATAAAGAAGAGATAAGCTTGGCTTTTTGTGCACACCTGAAATCCCAGCTACTTAGGAGGCTGAGGCAGGAGGGTCACAAGCTGGAGGCTAGCCTGGAACACAGTAAGACCCTGTCTCATGATAAAAAATAAAAAGGGCTGAGGATGCAGCTCACTGATAGAGCACCATGAGGTTCAATCCCCAGTACTGGAGGGGAATAAAAAAGAAGAAGAGATATGGGGCAGCTGTAAGGGGCCTGGGGATAAGTAAAGGAGTTAACAGAAGAACAGCAAACAGGGATGCCTCCCTGCCTTCTCAAACCAGGTGAGAAGGTTTCAAATGGGCGCATGTTCCACGCTGTCCAAATCTGCAGGAGGATGGACAACTTGCTGTGATGGACACTTGTTTCTCTTGGATCTCCTTGAGTGTTTCTGGGTGTCTCTTGCCCAGCCTCGATTAGTGCTTTTGGCTCCAACTGCCTTTGCCTGTAACTCTTCTCATGAACACTGCCTTCAGGCTACTGGAATGGCTTTACCTTCCCTACCTCCCATCTGAGCCTTTAGCCTGTGGCTGCCAGTCAGCTAGCATGAAAGCCCAGATCCCTTGCCTCAGGTCAGAACATCACCAAGGTGCAATCAGAGAGATGCAGTCAATGAGAGGGAGAGACTAAAGGTGAGTAACCTTGGGTGTTGGGAGGAGATGAGGGTAGCAGAGGAAGAGGCACAGTATGTCCTTTGCTCTAGGGCTCCCTGATGGGAATTTGCTTGGCTTCTCCCACTGCACTGTCTTGCTTCCCACTCCCAGGGGGACTGCCTTGGAAGATCATTGCCTGTACTTCTTCATCCTGAAGTTTAGTTCTGGGAAACTGGAGTCATGAGAGTGTGATCTTGTAAAGTCATCCTGAGGGTGAAGGATCCACTGGTAAATCTGAGAGTAGAGTAGGGGAAGCAGATGTCAGGCTGCCAAGTGTTGAAGAGTGAGTGGATGGTAGGAAATGGACTGGAGACACAGGGAGTATTCAGTGGAGAAGTTTGGTGGTGAGAAGTTCAAAAGAATGGCTGAGTAATATGATCAAATACAGTTGTTTGTTTTATTTTAAGGCAGAAGAAACCTGAGCATGTGGAGAGTCAGAGGGGATGCAATCAATGAGAGGGAGAGACTGAAGGTGAGTAGAGGTAACCATGGGTGTTGGTAGGAGATGAGGGTAGCAGAGGAAGAGGCACAGTATGTCCTTTGCTGTAGATATGGGAGCAGAGCAAGAAAATTGGAGGCAGAGAATAACAAAATGAGTAGCTAGGGTGGTAAAGCCAGGGCCGGGAAGGACTTAGAAGAGAGAGTATAGTTCCTTCACTGTATAGATCCTCCAAAGGTCCAGAAAGGGAAAGTCACCCAGCCATCAAGGAGCAGAGCTGAAACCAGGAGCAGAGCTTCTGGTGACTCCTGTTGCTGTACTTTCCTCACTGTCCCAAGTGGCAAGGTCACTTGTAGAGAGAAAGTCACATGAGAGTGAGGACCGTGGACAAGCGGGGATGCCAAGGAACACCCCGCACTAGTGACAGACAAGGAAGAGTCTTAGTTTCCTTAGGGCAGGTCTTCTGAGTACCACAGGCACACGAGAGTGGCAACCACAGCAAAAGGAGTTGTGTGGAAAATATCTTTCTGCAGAGATATTGGAAGATGCTGGGAGAAATACTTTGGGGAGGAAGAACCAGGTCCTGAGTCCCAGGACAGTTTTCAAAATGACTTGAGAGTGTGTGTTTGTTTTCCTGCCATTACTACAAGCATCAGGCTCCCTTATAGAAGTTCATCAACAAAGAAAAAGACCTAGCAACTCTCCTGACTCTGGCAGGGGTGAGGGTCAAAGGCAGCAAAGGAGTGGAAGGGGTCTTACAAATTTTTTGTGAGGGTCTGGAATTCAACTTAAGTCATTAGCTATTGGACATTAAAAAGGGTCCTTTATTTTTGCAACAGGATTTATGACCTTTTATTGTTTATTTTTCCTTCACTATTGGACATCCAAGGAAGAAAGAACTTAAGGGTCAGAGACTCCCCTTGTCCAGCGATAGGCCTCATCTCCCCAGGTTGCGAGCTGAGGGTGTTCCCTTGGAGGCTGATGGGGGAGGGCATCTTCCTCTGACCTGGGTTGAGAGATTGTCTCACTCCCCATCCAGGAGTCAATCTCACAGGGCCCCACCCTGCCCACTCATGCCTGAGGTCACCTACTAACTCTCTTGCTCACGTTTTCATGCCATTCACTGGATGTTTTTTGACAAAAGCACCTTCCAAGAATTTACTTGGAAGATGAGGAGCTTTTCCAGGTACCTAAGGAGTTAAATAATAGCTTTAACTTAACAAAAATAAAGTTTAAACTAAAGCTTACAAAAAAGTTTGGGGGTGGAGAGAGAGAGAGAGAGAGAGAGAGAGAGAAAGAGAGAGAGAGAGAGAGAGAGGAATATGATCCATCCCTGGACTGGACTGGGTGTTCTACAAGGGTTTCTTAATGGAAGTGAGGAAGCCAGGCCTGGTAGGACGTGCAGGAAGCTGAGAAGAGGCCAGAGGGCTTCTGCCAGGTGCAGGAGCCTTACATATGCATCATCTGCATTGTATGCTTAAGCAAATTCAGTGCATAAAGGGGCATCGATTTGTTTTCATTCCCAAGGCAAATGAGTTTGTGTGGACAGCACGGGAGCTCATTAACTGCATGGTGAATTTAGTCCAGGCAGTTTCTGAGAGATTGGAGTGCTGAGCCTGGCAATGCTGAAAGATCATTCCATCAATATTAGCGAGAGACTCCAACTTGCAAGGATTCTAAGGAAATGCTATAGGAAGAACAGGGAGAAAGATGTCCCTGCCTTTGAGAAACAGTCAGTGATGGGGGTGAGCACAAACAGAATTTTAATAGTCCAAGGCTCTTAGGGAATCAAGGTAAATGAGTTGAATCAGAATCACTAAAAGAATTTGGAGATTTGGGTGAGGGAGTGTTGATTTTGCTGAGTGACTTGTTTTTGTTTTTAAATCAAACTTTTGGCTTTTTTGGGGGAAAAACTTAAAGTGAGCAATGATAAAACTATCTAGAGAGAGCATGTGTTTGCTCTCAGGAGACTTTATGTTGCATCTAACAAAACATGGTAGATCTATCATTTTGTATCGCCGTTTTGCTCTTATATGGTGTCATGGCGGAATAGATAAACATGGAGAAATAGTTCCTATAGTTACCTCCTAAACCTGTGCTGAATCATTAACTTTCTCTTCTTCACTATTCTTATGACTGAGCCAGAACTGCTAACGGGCCACCCTAAAGTGCCCGTTTGAGCTTCACCTCTGTCCCCAGTGTGTGGTCATCCACCCATGGAGGTGCTAACGAGCCAGGGAATGGCAGAGCCACACCGTGCAGGGCAGAAGTGGCAGAGGTAGGTGGAGGGATTGTGGCAAGTTGGAACGATCAAATCTGTTCTGGAATTAACGAGTGTCCATCCATGGAGAAGACATTTCATTCCTTGATAGATGGATCTTCTAACTCCTGTTACAGGAATCATCCTTTCCTGGCCTCAAACTTAGTTTTTTGTTTCTTACTCATAACCTGCCTAGGAATAAAAGTCCTTCAATGATCAGAAAGGGAAATTTCACAGATAACCCAGATGTAATCCAGCCGGACAGCAAAGAGTTGACTGTGCCATATCTAATTGACAGTGGAGGGGTAACCTCAAGTTACGTGCCTTCTGACTCAAGTTCTGTATTAGCTGTGTGCTTGGAAGGAGCAGATGTTTTGGCTCTGGTGGTCACTGCTCACCTCCGTCTGGGAGGTGCATCAATCACTTTAATTATAATGGAACATGGGGCCAGGAACTGAAGGAGAAAAATCAACCCAATCCCAAGAACAATCTTTCTTGATGAATTCTCCCCTAAATCGAAACAATTCACTGGGTATCCCAGCTGGGGTTCATATGCTTTTGATTACTGTGGGCTATTTAGCTCTACAAAATGACAGGCTGCTTAATGGACTTTTAATGGTTATAGGTTTCTCTCTCTTTTTTTAATGAGCTTCACCAGTTTGTTACTAATGCCCTGTAGAAATTTGGCGAGGGGCCAGACTTGATGTTACACATTTCTGGTTTCCAGTCGGCATACATGCAACCATCATAGCCAGTGGGGAAGTATGTTGCCATTCATGGGGTAATGCCCTTGGGGCAGGGAGAGCAGGGAAGTGAACCCAGAGCCCTTCAATCCTAATAATCATGTCATCATAGCGAAGGCGATGGAGCTTTGCCACTGAAGTTACTCTGAAGTTTTCCTGCTTCAAAGACTTCGGGATCTCTGGTGACAGGAGGGTTTGTGATGTTGGGAGCAGCTTTGTCCTCCTTTGATTTCCACATTGCTGGTACATGCCCTTCACAGTTTTGTCTTGTCCACCAAGGGGTCTGTGAGCATCTCAAACCCACAGCCAGGTCATGTTCATGTCCTCAGTGCTGGTGCCAGATGGTGCCCACAGTAGTATTCAATTCATGTCTGCTGGATGATGAGCCACAAGCAAATAGAAGAAGTTGGGGAGCAGAGCTTTTACAGAAGGGACTTGTTTTCTGGGTCCCCTGCAAAAGACATAAGATCTAGGGTGAGAGAGGAATGGTAAAAAATGGTGAGAAATGAGGAAGAGAGAGAGGGTGTCCCACATCACCAACAACTCCTGTTTCTTGTCATGCATAACCTTGTTTTAAACACTTTGCATGCATCACCTCATTTAATTCTCACAACAAAGTTGAAAGGTAGGCAGTGGTGTGCTGGTCATGTTTAACAACCAGCTTGCCAGGGGGCGTGAGGATTTGTTGTAGCATTTGTTGATTTCTGTAGTTAATACTTCCATAACAACCCATTTCACACTATCCAGCAAAATTCTAGAAAATTTAGCGATGGTCTCTTTCAAATTTCCATGAATGTAATACCATAGGTAGCTCTCATTATCCCATTTTGCAGATGCAGCAGAAGAGGCTTAATGAAGTAAATAACAGACCAAGGTCATAGAGGAAGTAAAAGAGTGACAGGTTCAGAATGACTCTAATGACTAGGTTCTTAGTCATTGCTGTACTGCTTTTCCAAGCTGGTACCCCACATGACTGAAGTAGCCACACAGCTAGGAACTAGTACTTGTGTGAAGCTCTCTCTGATTGTCCATATGCTGTTCACAAAGAAGTAGAAACTTTTGGGGGTGATCTGGTTTCAGGGCCACCCTCTCCTCACTCACCCTGTAGCCACCACAATCACTCCCTGGAGGATTTGCTTCTTAACTTGCAGCCCTGTGGCTGCGGGGTCCAGTCCTATTGCAAGGCTTTTATTCTAGAGCCACCCCCTCATTTTATAGATGAGCAACCTGGGGGCCAGAGAGATTAAACAATTTATCCAAATGCACACCAACTTGTCAGCGACAAGAGCTGGAAATAAAATCGAGGTCTCCCGATTTCACATCCAAGGCTCTTCCTTCTAAATGACAATGCCTCCCTTTTCTTAAGAATAATAAACAGGTCTCCAAAAAGTAGTTGGGGGTGGATTTTTCCTGTCTTGATGCTGAGGTTCTTACTCACTGCTGGCTCCCATTTTGAAAGATTCGACTTGACTTCCCTTGATTCAGGGGCAATGAGCCGGGAATTCAAGGACAGGCACCAGGAGCATGTCGTGAAGTGAACGCTGCGGACATGAAAGACATTCTTTGGAAGCTTTAGTGGATGGGGAGGAGGGGGTCGAGAAGGTGGGGGCGCCTTGCTGAAATACCCTCATGTTTCGGAGTCCCGAGATACTACTAAATCAGACCCAGGTCATATGGTGCCTATACTTGTCTCTTGGCCCAGGGTGAAAACAGTTCACGTTGTAAAATTAACTTTCCACATTTGGCTGGCCCATGCGGGCCAGCTTTCTTTCAAAGTGAGTTTGCGAATGAATGAATGAATGTGCTGACTGGGTTACTGTTCTTAGGGGAGCCTTCTTTGCATTGGACTTGGAGAAGGATTAAAGCTGGTTTTGAAAAGTGTTGGTGCTCTCCCAAACACAGCATGCTGATAGAATTCTGGTCGCACTTTTATTTGCTGTGGAACAAAATACTCTAGTTTCATGGAAGAAATAGCCCAGCAGATGGTGTTTGGTGGATGGCATGAATGTAGCCCTGTAAATAAGCATTCAAAATAGACTAGCTTCCCCCCAAATTTGCCATCTGCCCCTTACCCCATGAGGTCCACAGGTGGCAAAAGAATGAAAAGAAATTTGTACTTTCAGTTGTTATTGTTGCTATTTCAGTATTCTCAAATTATGAAAATTCCCCAAATTATGACATTCTTTAATTTGGTTACGAAAATTTAGACAGTGAAGTGTCCAGTTTAGCAGACATTTTGCAGCTTAATTTGGTTTAATAATAATTGTCTAAGCTAGGGTTGGTGGCATCTGCCTGTATTTCCAGCTACTTGGGAGGCTGAGGCAGGAGGATCACTTGAGCCAGGAGTGTGAGACTTCATCTCAGAAAAAAAAGCCTAAATGTCACCCCCTTGTTTATCT
Organism: Glaucomys volans; assembly: GCA_020662805.1. Lineage (NCBI taxonomy): Eukaryota > Metazoa > Chordata > Mammalia > Rodentia > Sciuridae > Glaucomys > Glaucomys volans. The sequence continues at coordinate 180,446 of JAJEJO010002523.1, forward strand.
TCTCCTTTCTGGGGTAGCTTCTGATATAAGCCTCTTTCTGCAGCTTTCATGGCTAAGAATCTTGCACACCCTTTCCTGGCTCAGGACCAATCTCTCAGTATCACCGTTGCTTCCCATTTCTAGGAAGCAAGACAGTCTAATGTGCAGAAGGATATAGAATCATGCATATCTGGGTTTGAACCCTGTGTTTTGACTCTAGAGCAATGGATACGGTCAACTTTTCTAAATCTTAGTTTCCTCGTCAGTGAAACAAGGAAACTAGTAGGGGTAATAATATTGCTGGAGAAGTTCTTAAGATTAAATGAGAAAGCTGGGTGTGGTGTCACACACCTGTAATCATTGTGACTTGGGAGTCTGAGGCAGGAGGATTGCCGCTTTGAGGCCAGCCTCAGCAAATTAGTGAGACCCTATCTCGAACTAAATAAAATGAAATAAAAAGGGTTGGGGATGTGGCTCAGTGGTTAAGCACCTCTGGTACCAAAAAAAGTAAAAAAAAAAAAAAAAAAGGATTAAATGAGAAAATGCACCTATAATACCCAGAATAGTGCTGGTAATGCTAAAAAATGTCTATTGTTATCACTCATATCACCATCATGGTCATCAATGTGGCCATCGTTGTCCTCGTTGTTACCATTGTTGTCATCATCATCGTCATCTCCAGTTATAGTATACAGCTAACACTAGAGAATAAGAGGAATGCTGAGGACTGGGGGTTTATTTCAGGGGTGGTGTGAAGTGTGGTTGGACTCATCAGGTTGACTGCTCCCACAATTCTGCTTTTTCTTTTTTCTCAAAAGGGGATTCCCATGGGCCACCAGCCAAAGCATGACTGGGAGAATGGAATGCTATGGGGGCTTTTCCTTGGGTTGGCTTGCTGATTGAGGCATGGAAGATTTATGTCAAGATTTTCTCACATTTTAAATGACGGGTGATTCAATGGGATGGATTGAGAACTGGAATTAGGAATCTGAGGTCAGCATCTTTTAAAGATATAACTCTATTTTTAACCCTGGGGCTGTGGGAATTCTTGAGTTTTGATTATCCCCTATTTGTGGGGAAATATGAAAACTGGGTTTAAGTTGAAGTATCAAGCTGGCTCCTATCTGGGACAAGGATTGACAGAGGGCTGGGCTGGATTTCGAAGACTCTGCCTTTTGAAATTTTGGTTTCAGTTTCAAGTGGTAGCAGAGACTGGGACATTGGGCTTAGGTGGAAGTCAAAGCCTGAGAGGAGACCTCTGGAGTGTCTCTGTAGGGCTTCTCTCTGCGGTGTGATTGGGCTTTCCTTGAGAGAATGGGGTGTGTGCTGGCCTGCGATTATGGAAGAGCAGATATTCTGAGACTTAGGTTTTCCAAAGAAACTTACATCTCTGCTTTTACCGAAGAAACTTCATGGGCCAGTCGGAATCATGCATAGCATTCTAGTTACAGCAAGTGTCATGCACGTTTTCCAGTTTCATCTCCTTGTGTTACAGATAAGGCAACCCCAAAATAACAAGATAGAATGTCAATCACCCTTCACCCAGGCTCAGTGTCCTTGTGTTGGTAGAAAAGATCAGAGTCACCCTTATTTTTATGCAGCCCTCCTTTATGTTCCTTGCGCTAAAATTAGATGTTGCAGAACTTATGTCCTGGTTAGTACACCATCATTTTTAATAAATATTGAGTGGGTAGCCTCATGTGTATGACAAGGTTCTACACATGTTCTAGACCTGTTCTAGACACAGGTGAATTTAGAATTTAGAATAAATAAGACATAACCATTGCATCGAAAGACCTTAAAACAGTCAAGAAATAACTTCTGAGTTCAAGGAGGCCAAATAGTCCAAGCTCATACATGTTCTGCTGGAGAAGTATAAACGAATGTCCCATCTCAGGTCAGGGTGAGATTCTAGTGCCAATTTTCTGCCTCTTTACCAACTGGGACAACTTAAATGGATCACTTGGCATTTCTTCTTCCATTCTATTAGTTTTAAAACACCGATATTGATATCCAACCCTCCTTCTGAGTTTTAGGATATAAACGAGAAAATAGATTTGCCTATAAACTGTGAAGAGTAGTGGAAATCAAAGGGACCCCACTCTGCCCACAGAGTGAAGAGGTAGTTTATCATTCTGATCATCATCATCATCATATCATCATCATCATCATAATTATTATCTGAGTTATTATCATCCAGGTGTTTTGTTGTCACTCATATCATCATTATGGTCATCAGTGATGACGTGATTGTCTGTGGCACTTTCCTAGTCTCCAACATCCTGAAACCAAAATGTCACTTTCATCTCACATATCCTGGTAATTGCGAGAATCTGGGTTTACCATATCTAGTTAGATGTGGCTATTGCCCACATCCCGTTCTGTATTTGTACACGGGAAGTTGCTTAACAGTTCTTTTCCCCTTAGCTACACTATGCGTGTGACAGTTGAATCTTAAAGATGGGACTTAATTTTTCTATTAAGTTCACAGATGGAATGTGGACTTCAGTAGACCTTGACAGCGATGTGACCCAGGAACATCTCTCACATTGAGGAATTTTATGAAGAGCTAGTGCAAGTTGCAAGCAATCTTAAGAAACAAAGAATCCCTGAACCCAGCAGAAAGTAGAAGTGATGAGCTTATACGGTGACCCAGGGGTTACAATGCTTATTGTTACTTGGTTACAAAGGCTGAAATAAACATTCCAAGCTGGAAGTAGCTCTCCTTTGGAGATGTCTTTGCTTACTTCTGAAGCAACCCTGAGGATCAGGTAGTTACTAACCTGATACTCATTTTATTCTCCCTTTTTTTCCTTTGTATTGGAAACTGGATTTTATTTGAATGACAATGTGCTCAGTGCCCCTTGTAACTAGAAGAAAAATTAGCAAATTACATGGGGAGTTTGGTGAGATTTACAGCGAAACTCCTGGAGAAGTGAGCAATCGCTGACATGTACTTTCTTTTGTTCTTCCTATTTTTCCTGCTGCATGCCTGGATGTGGATGTGACTACAGAGCCCCTGCCAACGGCCAACTGAAACCACGAGGCAGTGCTGAAGATGGAAACCACATGCTACAGATGATGGAGCATAAAGATAGAAGGAGCCTGTTACTGTGGCCCTGCCATATAATTCTGGACTACCTTCCTTTGGATAGACATCTTTCATAGGAGGAGGAAACAAATGTATTTAATCACTGTTTTATTTCCAGACCCTGCGACTAGCCATCAAATGCAATTTCTAACTGATACAGATGCCTTCCCGCCCAGTGAGTAGCTTCCTTGTTTCTTTGCAGTTAGCTCCTGGAAACATGGTCTGTTAGTCCATGCTGATTCACAAGCCCCTACAAGAGCAAAGTTGGACTCAGCTTCTGCTAATGAGCAGAGGGATTGCTTGTGAATACAATGCTGGGATTATAAGGTACTGGCAGCCATGCCAGAATAATAAGGTCAGACGGAAAATCATACCAGTAAATATCTTCAGTGAATATCCTGTCCCACTCCAGGGCCCTCCAAATACTGCAGCCCAGGTCTACAGTTCATGTGGTAGGATTGCAGCCTCTCTGCCATCGTTTCTGTCTGTAGGGAGAATGATGAGGGTCTTGGGTACCACTCCAATTTTTCTCTATGTAGCTATTCAGAAGGAGCCCATATTTGTTCCAACTGGTAACTGAAACCCTTGTTTGTTTGAGTTTCCGTATACCAGCAGTGTCATCTATATTAAAGATGGTAGCTGCCATTGGCTTGTCTAATCTCATCTATAATTGGCTGATACCCTGTGCTGGAGGAGGCTCAGAGGACCTGGGGCATATCCTCGGCTCACTGTCTCTGTATTGTAGAAGTGTCCTCTTGACCATTCCTCCATGGACTTTGTAGTACTGTACCCACTTACAACAAAATGTTAAGGCTAAATTCCAGGGAAAGATTTCAGAAAGACTCTCATACTCCCCAACCTGAAGTCTCTTCACAGAAGTAATGAATATTTCAGTAATAACGTGGCACATTTTTGGGACCCAAGTTTACAGGACAAATCTGAGGCAGGATACCTGGGGAAGTTGCTTATTCTCTGCTGATCTTCCTCTTATGGGTAGTTTTGGTGAGCATGGGCCAAATCTGAGCATGTTTATCAAAAGCAGCTGTTGGTACCAGTTAAATCTAATTTAAAAATTAGAGTGGCAGTGTAAGTCCTGATCACATTATTTTCTATTCTTTGCCAACAACCAACATTGCCTGACTTTTAGAATCAATGAAGAGTTGCAGGAAGGAAAGGGTCAAGTTGTAAGAGCCTAGCAGCACAGGACAGATTTTTCTTTTCATTGCAAATCATTTGCTTATACAGTGTGAACTTTGTCAAGTTTGTTGTTTGTTTGACTAATTTCCCAACTAATACCAGAAATAAAGGCAGCTCACATGGACACTTAAAATGGAACAACATAAGTTTCACGACTGCTGGAAAATTAACACTCTAAATCTCAGATTCTTCATCTATAAAATTATGGGGTGTTCTAAGGAATAGATTAAATAACCTCTAAGAATCCAAACTGGGAGTAGGGACGCATGTCTGTAATCTCAGCCACTCAGGAGGATGAGGCAGGAGGATTACAAGTTTAAGGCCAACCTCAGCAATTTAGTGAGGGCCTAACCAACTTAGTGAGATCCTGCCTTAAAATAAAAAATAAAAAGGACGGGGGATGTGACTCAGTGGTAAAGTACCTCTGGGTTCAATCCTTAGGTCAAAATCAATCAATCAATCAGAGCATGCAGAAGGTGTTCAATGAATGTTAGTACATTTCCTTAATTAATCGATAAAAAGATATATTGCCTAATGCAAAGGAAGACGAAGAGTGGAAGAAGAAATAATAATGATTGCAATATACAGCCCTGTTTAGTAAGTTTTCAGTCATTTGTCTAATGCTATGGTGAATTTGGTGGGCTGACTACATTTAGGGCCACATATTTGTCACATAATTCTATTTATCTCACATACTTTAAGAATTTCTTACAAGGGGAACTAGTTAGGTGGGTGAGGTTGCTAGTCATGGCAGGGAATAAGCAAATATCTGCTGGCTAGTGACCTGAGAACAATTTTACAAGGCTGCTCTGGGAGAAGGAATTTCTTTCTCTTATAACAACTTGTAATTAAATACACAAAGGGTATGGCAAGGAAAGGAGAGTTTGTGGAGAGAAAATATGTCCTTATTTTGAAAATTTTCTTGATATATGTGACCTGAACTTAAACTGAAGACTTTCCTTCCATTTTGCTCAGACTATATATAAAGCAAACAAAAAATTTCAGGGACACCTGCAGTAGTGTTTTTTAAAATTCCCCTTCTTTCAAGAAATTCAGGTACATGAATGGAATAAATATACTTAAGGAAAAAAGTCAACTCACCTGACATAAATCAATGATACGATAGGCTCCAAATTTTATTATTTTTATAAGCCTTAAGTTATTATATAAGATACAAATTGTTTAAAGCAGCCCTCATAGAAATATGGTATGTGTATATTGTGCATGTATTTTATATTTTCTAGTAACTACATTGAAAAATAAACAGGTGAATTTGACTTTAGTATATTTTATGTAGCTCAAATAAATCTCCAAATGTTACATATTATCATTTGAGCACATGATCAACGTGATAAATCCGCAGGGTATTTTGTGGCACATATCCATTTGGACTAGCTGTTTTAAAGGGGCTGAAGCCATCAGTGGCTGGTGGTCACTGTAGTGGACAGAGCAAGTTTAGAGGGCACAGATTGTGTCTCATTTTCTCACTTTCCTTGCTGGCTTAATCAACCAGTGAATAAAGAGCTGATTTTTGATTGTGAGCTTTCAAGAGTGGTCCTGTTTTGCAAGCCATCCTGGGAGCAGAGTTCGTGAGCTGAAAAGAGGAAGAACCTTAGTGTTGTCGGAGACCCTGACTTTCTGGATAGGAAGGGGGAGGTCCCCAGGTTTGGCAGGTCATGGGTTCCATGTTTTCTGAAGTCCCACAGAAAGGTTCAAGGCATCTATTAATTTGACCTGTAGGGGGAGCTCTTGTCCCTTCGCTCATACTTTCGGAGCTGGATTCTCAGAGGCCTGCAGTCGCGAGTTCTTTCACCTGGGTCTGCAGAGAGTTTGTTTTTGGCTCCAAACCAGCAGCGCTTTCGCAATCTCCACACGTTACGGCTGCTGAAATGCTAGGACACCAACCGGGTGGCGGCTTGAGTCTTGTGATTCCCAGGCAGTCCGGCGAAATGATAAACAAAAGTCTTTTGTGCAATATTAATAAGCTTTAAGCACTCCCCAGCGAGCCCCTTGTCATCCAAGTAAGTCATGTGTATCAAAAGCCCTTATATGTGAAAGTTTGTTTTCATATCTGGCCAGCGTTGAATGGGAGCCCCCTTTGCCATGTTGTAAAACAAACATTTGTTTATTTTGTGAACAGTGCTGGCAGTATGATACAGGAACCGGGGGCTGAATGGAGAGACCCCTTTCCAAGGAGGCGCCTTTGAGAACCTTTCTGCCGGACCATTCCAACTGTCAACTGATCTTGAGTTCTGTTTACATTAAGACAATAACAGTGTTTCCTAAATAAATAAGTTAGAGGCACCCGTGGGCCTTAATGAAACCCATAAATGGATTGGGGGTGGGGCGGAGGAAAGGCGATTCTGTGCTGGGCAGGAACAATGTCCAGTTCATCTTACCATGTATCCCAGGCCTGAGTTTTTAAGACAGAAGGGGGGCTTTGTGTTAATTACACTGATAAAAACTCCCCTGGTAGAGCTTCCCCTGGAAAGCTGGGACAAAAGATGTGACATTTAGCCCGTGCGAATGCCACACTGCCACACATGCAGTTTCTAAAGCAGAGAAGGATTGGTCAGTCCTCTTAGTTGGTCAGCTGACCTCTCCTGGTGTGTAGAGAAAATAAATAAAAACTGTAAGACTAAACCATCTGCCGCTGGGGGTGTCTGGCTGGTTTTTTTTCCCCCCCTTTGGGTTGGTTTGGAGCTTCCAGGAATCCATTTCGGTTTCTGAAGGACCCAAGTTGTTTTCAAGGCACAATGGGCGTAAGTGCAGACCCCGAGGAGCGAGAGGGAAGTGCTGACTTAGAAGTTTGGGTTTCAGTGGGTTTTCCTGGGAAGCAGGATTTTCAGTCTGTTACTGGAAATTACATTTCTGAGCAAAAACACATTCTAGGTGAAGGGTGAAAACTGAAGATGAGGAGTAGGACTTGCTGCTTGTAAATAAAAAGATCAATTTATAAAAACTATAGTAGCATCATACAAAATCTTTGAAATAGTAGCATCATACAAAATCTTTGTATTTGTCTACATCATACAAGTATATTTTCAGTGATTTAAGGATGTCTTAATTTGTCTTATTCCACAAATTTATTTTAATATGGGCTTAATTGTAATATTCATATAATTTTGTAACGTTTTTTTTAACATAGCATTTTTCATGTACAGTTTCTCCTAATTTTTATAATTATCATTTCAGTGGCTGTACAATCTTCCAAGTGGATATCCCAAAATTTGCCTATCAACCTTACTCTTGAGAACCTACATGTTATGATTTCTCACTATCATAAATAATATTACATTGCATACCTTCATATGATAATTCCTCCTTTCTTGGGATGCTGCCTGGGAGAGACCTTAGAGGAGTTTGTCAAATGCAACTCATTTTCACCATTATGGAGTAGGATGTTTTATGCTATGATATATAAATTCCTAATTGCTATGGCCTAGAAATCAGTAAGATATACTTAGTTCTAGACTAATATGTAATTTCTATACCATTTCCTCATTCTCCAAAGGCAGATATTTTTATGAGAAGTCTGCCTAGTCCATTAGTCTCAACCTGGAAATTTTCACTACACTTGATCACACGACCCCATCCAGCCATGTCTGATGGACTAGGTCCCGGAGTGGATACCTGAAACAGACTGAGCCTGGTGTTGTCATGGGAAGGAGAGACAGTGAGGGATGAGGAGATGGAGGAAGAGGGAGGGAGAAAGAGAAAATGCACCAGATCCACAGAGGAAAATAGAGAGAGGGTAAATTTGTTTCCTGGGTTCCTAATGATTTTCTCGTCCTTAGTTCATTCCCAAGTCTAGCTACATATTCTTGGCTTTGCTACCTCCATCTCAGAATTCTCCCTCCCTTTCTGTGTCTTTCTCCTTCCTCCTCTCTATACCTGCCCCAGCCCCTTTTTTGGTGTATACCAACTTGGTTACTAGTATAGACCACAACAAATGGAACTGGGAATGGAAACCCTTTGGTGATGTGCAAATCCATGTAGCTTAATAATAAAGTGATGAATCTGGATGTTGGTCGAAGTTCCCGCTGCTCTCTTTTGCTGGCATGTGGGGCTGTCAGTTTGAAACATGGTATAATTCCATTTATGATTCTGAAGCAATGGAATCTTTGAGAAAAACATTTTTCCCCTTTAAATTATTGACACCATAAAACGTAGCTTATCACAGCTGTTCAAAGTGTTAGATGGTTTGAGTGATCCTACATGGTGACTTTAAGTCAAAGCCTTGAGTGACCATATACATCAATTGACCCAAAGGACAAAATGGACAGACCTATTTCTCCTGCAACTCTGCTAAAAAAATGTGGTTACCTCTGGAGATAGAGAGCAAAATTTTCAGGAGCACAGAAAACTCTTAGGTGTTCTCTGAAAATTAAAACAGAAACTCAAGAAAAGCTTAAAGGGCCTCACCCCTTCTCACCTGTTGTCCTGGAGATTTTTTTCCCTTCCAAGATGGAGGGTGAACACTGAAAAGCTGATGTCAATTAGACTCTTATATCTAAAATCCACACTCTCCAAAGGCACAAGGGTCTGGTCGTACATTTTCCTTTCTTACTTCTAGTTATTTATTTTTAAATCAGGGAGTGAAAAGGAAACCATCGGAGGGCAAGAGTGAAATATCCCCCTTAAAATCAGAGAAAGTCTTTCATAATGGTAAAAGAAGAACATGAGCTTCACTAATTGGGACAAATTGTAAATCCTGTCCTTTCTTGCCCTGTGGGGTGGTGGTCTCATACTAAAAGATCTAACTGACCCTGAGAAAACATTCTTTCTCCTCATCTCAAATGCCTCCCCCTTCAGGACTTTGGAGATACTGGTAACATGGCGAGGTGCTGATGTTTCAGATCTGTCCCTGTCTATGGAGTGATTGTGTGTGTGTGTTTAAATTACAAACAATCGGACAAGCCTTTTATGACTGGGATTGTACAATAAGGAGCAATGGGCAAAGCTATCAAATCATTTTAAATGGGCCTCTCAGTATCTTTTCCTGTTTGCTGAAGAGCTGGAGTTTATCAGTGGATTGACATATTTCCTAGCATATGTGACCTCAGGCAGTCACTCTTCATTTTTTTCCCTGCCAGTGTTTTGTTCATTCATTTAATTAAAGTGTATCGAGTGCCCAGAAAATGCCTGGAACCGTGCTGGACATGATGATCGCTACTTAGAGCAGATCTGCTGCAGCTCCGTGGACCTCCTGATCTGATGTGGTCATAAGGCAGCTCGCCCAGCAGTATGAGCCCAGGAACCAAGCAGCCAGCTAGTTAAGTACACAAAGCCCAGGCTCAAGCCACGTGCAGTCTCCTTAGTGCGCTGAGGGAAGTGCCTGGGAGGAGCTTCTAAGAAGTACTGCCTCTATCTATGGATGTGGCAAAAGATGAAAATGTACTGTCCCTAGGAAGATCACATCTGGCTGGAATGGTCAACCAAGCCATCACTAAAAGGGATTTTGACTCTGTCTTGCGGGACAGGCAGGGCTGCAGGAATGGGCAAGTGGGTGCCGGGAAAGGGAGAGAAGTGGGGAGAAGTGAGGTGACCCTACTGGGGAGCTCTGGTCTGCAGGAGTGAGAGATTGAAGATAATGGGAGGTTAGTATTAGATAGAACTGAAAGGGTCTTGAATACCTTAAGGAGCTTGGACTTGAACTGAAGGAAGTGGGGTGCCAACTTTTAAATATTTTGCATTTTTCAGCAGACACTCTTTGACCGGCTTCTTTAAAGTTCCAAACGTGAGCTTTACTTTCTCTCTTTCTTCTGATAAAGATTTCCCCACTCCCATCAGACTCTCACCTATTTCTCTTCCAATTTTGTAGTCCAACAGTATTGAGCTTGAATTTTGGATTAAATGCCCAGTTAGGAAATAGCTCAAGAACTTGACACAGAGGGTGTGGAATCTGTTGTTTGCCTGAGGTCTCAAGCTCTTTTCCTAGGAAAGTGCTATCACAGGGAGGGCCTTTTATCATGCACCCATGTGCAAGGTGTTTGTGTGTGCATGTGTGAATGTGTGTGCATCCGTCAGCAGTGGGCGGGGGAAGGAGGCAGATTTCTAAGAACATCTAAGAAGATGATGTTAAGTTTGCCAAGTAGATTTATGTATCTGTCTTGGAACCTAGGATGTTGAAACACAATGACAGCTCTTTTCCAACCAATTTTGGAAATTTTCTAGGCACATATAACACAAACATACACATCTATACACAACACAACACATGCATATACATACATATGCATTTGTTTACACATATTGAAATTCTAGAAAAAAGATACAGAAAAATATAGAAAAACAGCCGGGCGTGGTGGCACATGCCTGTAATCCCAGTGGCTCAGGAGGCTAAGGCAGGAGTTTTGTGAGTTTGAAGCCAGCTTCAGGAACAGCGAGATGCTAAGCAACTCAGTGAGACCCTATCTCTAAATAAAATACAAAATGGGACTGGGGATGTGGCTCAGTGATTGAGGGCCTTTGACTTCAATATCTGGTACCTGCCCCCCACAAAAAAAAAAAAGAGAGAAAAATGTAGAAAAAACACATTTTTCCTAATCTTCATGAATATATTTATTTGGAGTTTTAAGACAGTTATTGTTTTTTTTCTCAGCATACACGAATGTTAAAGATTTTTCTTTAGATAAGTTGAGCCTGCAGAGCTCTGTTCTGCCTTCCTTTGGATTCTCTGTCTCTTTACCCCATGTATTTTTGACCCAGCCCACACCCACTTTCTTCTCTTCAGGGGTTGCATTTTGTACTGTGGAATGCAGGTGGGCTGGGGGACATTGGGGTGACTAAGTCAGACCATCTGAGGAGAATGCACTTTTCTTCCTGATAAAATCCTCTTATTGGAAAAGAATGTTCTTAATGGGTCCCCAAAGGTATCCTTTCCAAATGCATCAGCTCTGGACGGACAAATCATGGCCACGGACGTACCCTTTACAGGCAGCAAGTTAAATGGCATTTTATTTTTTATCTCCAGAGCAAATGTGGATAGTGATTTGACCCGAAGGACTGGAGGGATGTGTGGGAAGTCCCACGTTCTGAAGCTTGGGACTGGCCAGGGGAGCACTGTGAAGACTGTAGTCAAGCTGCAGAGGGCAGTGTGAGACCGTGGCTCTGTGAGCCCGGTGGCAAGGACCAGTGCTATGCCTAATATAGGCCACCTGTGATGTTTCAAGATCAATTATGCTAGATGGGAAAACTAGTCTATTGGATTTGCAGTAAATGTATGTTAGTTAGCTTTACCCCAAAGAATATCTTTCTAGGATTTCTCCCTCTTCCTCAATTTCATGACATTAAAAGTGTTAAGACTGAGTGGCCGACTTGTACCCTTTTTGCTTTTCAAGGATGTGGCTGTCTCATGTAATTCCCCGCAATGACAATTGAAATGGTATTTAGTGCTTTATGATGTATTGAGGTTTTAACTTCACTGAGTGCTAATGTAGCCCTGGCTGTGGACAGACACTTCTTTGCTAATAATAGTAATAACAATAAACGAGTCGCCTTCTAAATCTCCTTTTTGAACTGTGGGAAGGGTAGCAAGTTTGCTGCAGGAGAAAGAACTGGTTTTGAGTGCTCAGGGCTTGGGGAAGGGGAAGAGGTTAATGGTCTGAGAGAGAGTAGTGAGTATGGTATAAAAGTCAAGTGCATGCATTGGAGTCAGACAGACCTGCATTCAAACATGGCTCTCCAGTTCATTTAGCTGAACTGGCTCCCCAGTTCCCTCTTCTGAGAAACTGTGATAATCATCCTAAAGTTGCTGGATTAAGAGAGATAATATAAGTGAAATACTTAGCACAATGACCCATAGTAGGGAGTATCAGCACATGGTATCATTACTGGCATTCAATTAACAAATATTTATTGAACACCTTCTAGGTGACTTGACAGTGGAAAGTGTCAACATGATCCCTACACTCTAGTAAGAAAGACAGACTTTGAGCACTTGCTAGGTGAAGGTGGTACTTAAGGGAAGTATAGCAAAGTGGTAGGGAGCCAAGGGCCTAGATTGAAATCCAGCCCTATTACTTCCAGCTCTTTGGCCTTTAGAAAGTCACACACTCTAGTGGTACCTGCCTTCTAGGGTACTGAGAGTATTAAGCAAATTAACACAAAATGTCAAAATGATGTCTGGCGTTAGACAACTGTTCATCTCTGAGTTTGATGAACTTTGAAAGGAAGATGACCAGGACTGTGGATGTGTATAATAGAGAGATGGAAGTGAAATGCATCTAAATGAAGTTCCACTAAGATGGGGACAAGTCACAAAATAGGCTGGGATAGAGGAGGACTAGGTGTACATGTGCTCTTGGGAAATAATCTCGAAGGTATATAATTAAGGATAAAAAGCAATGGGGTGGACCAGTATATACAGCAGGCCTCATTTAGGTAAAAAAATTAAATGTATCTATCACATATGTATGTTATCTATCCACCTACCTCCATACCTACCTACCTACTGATATACTATTTTAAGCAGGATTTACTAAAACACTGCCAATATTATTGCCTTGATGGGGGTTATCAGAGGAATAGCTCATTTCTTAGGGAAAAACAATGACTCAGAGGCAGAATCAAGAGTCCAGTGAGCGGGGCCCAGGAAGAAGCGTTTCCCAGAAGTAGTCTTGGACCCTAATCACAGAACTGGTGACTTGTGCTAGGCTGGATTTCAGAAATGCTGTGGATCAGGGATTGCTGTGTGCCTTGCTTTCCCACTTCCTGAGCAGATGGCTGCTTGGCTGGATTTCACCATGGTATGTTCAGTGAGTAGGATATTGGGAACAATAGGGTCATGTCATTTTTGTCTTTAGTTCATAGGTCTTCAAAGTCAGCAGGCACTGTGCATCTTGGAACTGCACCCAACAACCACACAAGGAGCCTTATTCATGCCTTTATCTGATTCAGATGATGAGACTGTAGGCCTTGACCCTAAGTCCAACACTATGAGATAAGCCTGGTGGTTGGGAAGGGGTGTGTGTACTTTCCATTCTGCTGGAATGTAAATGATTTCTTGCTCGAGGGCAGACCATGGAAACTAAAACAAAATGCCTGCACAGTCTTTGACACTGTTCCCACCCAGAGGTGGGTCTATATCTCTTTCTCAGTGGTGTGCTGGAGTGGGCTTCTGCCAGCTCATGAGAATCAACTATGTACATCTTGTCCCAGGAACTGGGTTAGTGATGTTACATTTTAAATGATAACTTTGGAAGATCTCATAACTCAATAAACCAGTATTTTCCAAATGAGCAAGGCATGATGTTATAAAATTATGTGTGGATGAAAGTTCCATTCAAAGCACAGAGTAGGATAATGGACTTTAACAGAATCTGAAAAGTTTATCAGTATGCTTTCAGATTCTTCATTAGCGTGGGTGAAGAAGCTCTGGTGTAAGATTAAGTCAGCACTGTTGAGTTTTGGTGGAAGGTCATAAAACAATATCCATAATAATCTGAAATTACTTAAAATGGATATTCCTTCTCCATCTCCTCATTTATTTCTCTGTGTGACCAGAATCTCCTCATATATTTTAATATATGAGAACCCAGTTATCTTCTACTAAGCTAGAAAAGGATATTAAAGCAAAATTTAAAGCCAAACCACTCTTTTCACCTATTTATTTTGTTATCTTTATGAGATAGCATTTATGTTAATATGTAATGGATTTATTATTGTTATTTTCAAACTAATTAATGAGTAGTATTGAAAACATTTCTTACTCTTTATTTTTAATATGGTAGTGATGGTAGATGTAACGCATATATGTAAAAGTTATTTGGGGACTTCATTTCTAAGAGCGTAAAAAGGTTATGAGACTAAGGGACTGAGAACTGCTGGGTTACTCCAGCACCACTATCTGCACAGGGGCCGTTGGCTTGGTGGGGACACAGCCTCGCTGTATTCGTGGGAGGAGGAAAGTGAATTATGCTAGTAAGGGGTGAGAGTGCTCTCAAGATGAATCTCAACTAATTTGTCAGGAATGAGAAACTGGGTTTGGGAGGGGGTTAAGGGATTTTCCAGAAGTACCTAGCACTTGGTTCCTCTATTTGGGGGTGAGATGGGGGTGGGCAACTTAGGAGCCTCCAGCTTCAGCACTGGTTTTACTGGGTCTTTTCTCTCAGGATGCCCATAGGATGCAATGCACAGTTAGACGCTATAAGGTGACTTCCCAGGGTCGTGCCAAGGATGATCCAGGTGGTTTCCAGTGGGGAAGCGTTGACTCTGAAGTGGCTTCCCAGCAAACACAGACAGGCCCTCTACTTATTTGACATGACTCTTTATATATCTTCAAATACCCAGTGATTGGTTGAAGACTTAGTAAATTCTCTATTTCAAAATACTATGTTTCCTGGGGACCTCCTACTCTAATTCATATGTTGAAATCCTAACCCTTGAGATGGTGGTATTAGAAAGTAGGGCCTTTTGGAGGTGATAAAGTCCTGAGGCTGGAACCCTCATGAATGGAATTAGTCTTACAAAAGAGACCCCAAAGAGCTAGCTCATCCCTTCTGCCATGTGAGGTCACAGAGAGAACAGAGAGAACAGGAAACAGGTCCTCATCAGATACCAAATCTGCTGACTCCTTCCCATCTCTGTTTCATTTCATTAATGGGGAGAGAAGGAGAGACTTGTCCTGTAATAGTAGATCATCTTCTGTGTGACAGGTCCTACTAAAAAATCACAGTTATTCTGTTTCTTCAGTTTTCCTGGGACATGGGGCAGGTGTGGTTTGCTTGTTATTTGAAAGGTACAAAAAGGTCTGTGTGACCCAAAGTTTTCTCTGCAGGCCTTCTGTGATGTCTGCCACTCCCCCCATTAGCAGGAATCCCCAGGGACTTTTGGAAGCTGTGTTCACTTCCACTGACTGGACACATTCTCACGCTCATTTGCACAACTTAGGCTCAAGATTTGGTACCTGGTCAGCATGCTACCTGTCACCCAGGGTGGCACCCGGTGCGCTCCAGCTGCCCTCAGTCACACACCATGCCCCTTAATACCGACGAGTAGGCATTTCCCACCTTAATTTTCACATTAAGACTATTTTCTGTCCCTTGTCTCAGTTTCCTGACTAGCTTTCTGGCCTCTTGGTTATTAGTAGTAGCATTTGGTTATTAATTAGATCTGGGATTTTAAACTGTGTTCCAAAGAGCCTAAAATGTCCTTGGGGCCACTGTAGAGCCCAGAGAAGAGCCAGGAAAGGTGGGCCTCAGCCTGCAATCCTATTACACCTGCACAGCACCACTTGGGGGTTTTATATAGTGCTAGCTTGTAGAAGTGTCCCTTCGAAGGCTCTCCTTGCTTTTAAAAAATATTTAGGGAGCACTTCATGTGATTAAATTAACTAGTGTAAACGAGCGGCAGAATGAGTCCCATCCGTTTCCCTCCAATAAGCTAGAGGACGGGAAAGAGTCAGGGCTACACTCCGCCTCCTCCTTAATTCTGCCTCCAGCATGCCCTTCCTTGAGTTATCCACTCCTTGAGTAAGAAAACAATCGAACAGAGTTTCATATAAATAAAGGCCTCGTGGCTGAGACACATCCCTTCATCATGACCTTTAAAAAAAAATTACTGTGAAATAACCCCACAAATGAAAAGGTGCACAGAACAAAATCGCATTGTTCAAAGCTTGAAAACAAAATGAACACACATATAAACACCACCCAGGTCAAGAAGTAGGACATTACTTGCTTCTCCAAGCTCTGCCGCCTGCCATGCTTCTACGATCACTACCCTCTTCAGTGTCCCCTGGTCCCCACAATTTATCATTATCCTAGGCTTTATGGAAATCATCTCCTGGCTTTTATCTTAATGGTCATCCCTGAGCTTTATCATTTGCTCTTTCTTGTTTTTGAAATTTATATTAAAGGAGTTATAAAATCTGGCTCATCTTCAGGACCCCCTCCCTCCAATCTCTCAAGAAATACATTTTGCAAATCTCAGAAAGGATGTGGTAGCAGTTTTACATTATAAAACAGGAAAAAGAAAACATATAGCATATGAGAATAGCATATAACATATACCATATAAGAATAGCAACGATTCTCAACTGTCTCCAGCTTAGAGATAATTACATCGGTGGGTGGGTATTAAGTAAAGTTGTGTGACCAGAATTAGTATTTATGGAAGAATGTCCATGAGAGGAACTTTCTATTTTAATTTCACAGATGCTTACATTTCCTGACAAGCAGGTATATGGCAAACAGAAGTGCCTACAGCTTCTTCATCTCTCTTTTCTTCTTCTAAAACCTCCTTGTTAAGAACACAAAGGGACATATATTATTCTAGGGTTGCCCAGAAAGACAGGGGCAACTGGGAATGTGAGCATCCCCCACCCCTGGTTTGGATCTGGCCTTCTGCCCCTTTAGCCCCTACCTCTTTCTGATGGTGAACGTTGAGAGATGGTGATGGATGGTTAGTCACAAATAGTTTTCAATTTACCAAAGTGCACCCGCCTCTCTCTGAACCTCTTTGAAATGCTTTTAAAGCAACATGGAGAATGGAATTCAACAACAATTCTCCACAGCTGCGGTCAGAATACGGCGACCCCAGGAGCAGCTGGGGGCAGTTGTTTTCATGTTTTGCACTTGCTGTTTCCTTAAAAGCAGAACTTTTAGAAAGTTCTAGAAGGTCTTGTGGCACCCATATTACCAGAGAGACTGCATTTGGGTCAGACCCTTGGATTCCAGGCCCTCATTCAAAATTTGACAAATATTTGTTTCTGGGGCTCAGCAGAGGTACCCACTCTGTGCCCTCTCACCCCCCACCACAGCAGGTACCATGCAGGAGCACTTGCCCTGTGGCAGCTGCTTGTGAAGGGAGTCCTCAATGAGTAGTCAGGACCCCTGGGTTCTGGCATCGGCTGAGGCTCTAATCACCTGTGTGAGGTACTCTCAACATCTTCTCTCTTCTGGCCTTAGTTTCTGCATCTATAAATAAGGTTGGACAGAAGAGTCTAGGAGGCCCTTTCTATTAGGAGTTGGCAATGACGTTTCAAGGTAAGGACCTGGTAAGAGCTAAAGGTGGAGACACTTGCTTTAACGAGTCTGTTTTTACATGGAGGGAGAATAGTAGGCAGAATAAGTAGTCTCTTTTGAGGGAAGCTTTAATGGATGAGAAAGAACTCTAATATTAAGCAAATAAATAAAATAATACTTTTCTCCCCCCTTTAAAAAAAACTTTTTCACAACAAACAGTTATTTTTTTTCTCTAGCTATGAGTAGGTCCTTCATTTTCTTTATGCAAATTTTGTGACTTTTCTAGAGTCCATTATAAAAAAGACATGAATGTGTCTAAGAGGTAAAATGGATAACTCTATTATCAATGGGATTAGGGGACCTGGTGAGGAACTGAGTTATCAGTGCTCTCTCTAGCTGTATGCTTGTAAAACAGCTCAGGGAATTAACAAAACTTAAAGGGACATATTCCAAACCAGTACTTTTCAAATTTCAATGAGACTGTTAATGCTCTTGTACGATGTAGACTCTGATTCAGTCAGTTCTGCACAGGATCTGAGAATCTGTATTTCTGTTAAACCCCCAGGTGATGCTGATGCTGCTGATTCTTAGAATACACCTAGGGTAATATTGTGCATGGCCTTGTCTCTTGAACATAACTAAATGGACTGCAGGAAATGGGCACTTGATTCCAAGCCAGTCAATGAGTGAGCTGACCTTTGATCAAAAAGGGATTGTGGACCAATAAGGCATTTCAATGAGAGAGACAGGCAATGGTTTCAAGAAGACAAGAGGAAACACCCAAAGAAATGTAGAGATACCTGGAGAGGACCTTACTCATTTTAATGACAAAACAAAAGTTAAGGACTCTATGGGCAAGTTATGGTCCGGGATCTTGAACACTTAGTGACCGTCTGGTTCCTATCTCTACCAGACATACCTGACTGCTGATGGGGGGTCGGTGGGCATCCAAGTGACTGACCTAATCATAAAGACTCGAGGTTGAAAAGAGAAATCTGGAGTTTGGGTGGGATGTACACCTGGATAGGGTCTTATAGTGAAGGGCACTTTGGATAGCTACTTGAAAACCTTGGACACTTGAAGGCAGAAGTTTGTATGTGGGATGAGAGGGGGTGCAGACATAATGGAAGCTAAAGAAGGGTCAGATGTCATAATTCATCCAGGGTTTCTCAAGAATTTTGTCAGTGTTGCCAGGTACAGTGGTGCAGGCCTGTAATGCTTGTAATCCCAGCAGCTCAGGAGACTGAGACAGGAGGATTGCAAGTTCAAAGCCAGCCTCAACAACTTAGTGAGGCCCTGAGAAATTTAGTGAAAGCCTGTCTTAAAGTAAAATATAAAAAAGGGCTAGGGATGTGGCTCAGTGGTTAAGAACGCCTCTGGGTTCAATCCCTGGTATATAAAAAAAAAATTGTCAGTATTGCCAGTTTGTTTGTAGGGATTTGGATTTTCTGCTTACCTATCGTCTTCTAGAATGTTTTTCTTCCCCCTCCATCCTCACAGTTGCTGAGAAAGCAGTTACATTCTCACAACACAACTTCAGTCCCTTGCCATCGTTGAATGACCCAGCAGTGGATAGCTGACCCAAATTGGGCCAATGTGCTCCTTTCCCAGCAATCTGGAGTTGGAATTGGACCAAGAGCCAATTTAAGCTCTTTCTTGGTACCAGGATCTGTATTATGCAAAACTCAGTAGAAAATGTTTTATGCCACATGCTTTGACAAATAGGAAGAATGGCTCTGCAATATGACAGTGGAAAATGAAGCAGATGCATAGGAAGAAAAAAAAAAAGAAGTTCTTTGTATTATTCTAGTTCTTGTTCTAATGGTTTCTGAGACTAAATTCTACCCAGCCTTGAAGTCCTTGAGATAGTACAACATCCTTTCAATAAATTGCTATTTGTGGTTTAAGCCATTGCAAATGGGGATTTGCCTGGAATCTCAGAAAGTCCCAACTAAAACACTCTTCTATAGAAGGTCTCCTGGAACTGAGGCAAATCCTTCTGGTTCAAATGCAGTGATAAGGGGAAGGTGGTGGTGGACCCAAATCAATAAGGGACCAGGAGAGACCTGATTCTCTCTTATTTATCAATAGTCTTGTGACTGACTATTGGTTTCAAGGTTGTTTATCATCCATTCTTCTATCCATCCATCCATCCGTCCATCCATTCCATATATTCATCTATTATTCTCTCCTCTCTCACCCATATAACAAAGATTTTCTGAGCCTCTCCATGGGGCAGGACTCTATGCTAGTGGTTGCTCTGTGACCTTTGGTTACTCTTATTGGTGTCTCCATATTTAGAATGAGACTATACTAAATCCTAAACTAGTGTAACCTGCAACAGGCTTTGTTTTAGTCAGTTTTTTTGCTGCTGTGACTAAATGATCTGACCAGCACAATTATAAAGGAGGAAAGGTTTATTTGAGGGCTCACGGTTTCATTGGTCTTAGTCCATAGAAGACTGACTCCATTCCTGGGCTGAGGCAGAACATCATGGCGGAAGAGCATGACAGAGGGAAGCAGCTCGCATAATCAGGAAGGAGAGAGAGAGAGAGAGAGAGAGAGAGAGAGAGAGAGAGAGAGAGAGAGAGA